>CM071644.1:13084662-13398497 GCA_036419045.1 Scirpophaga incertulas | reverse complement strand
TACATTTAATTTTGCATATTTTAAAAAACGCGCGTTACGAATGTCATTTTTTTTTTATACGAATGTCAACGTCATTCACAGCCATAGACTATATTAAAAGAGCATTAGGTCAACTATACAAAATAAAGTAGTGCATCAAAGCTACGCTAAGGCGGTACGAAGTTCGCCGGGTCAGCTAGTTTATTTATAAAACGTATTATAATTTACACAATTTAAGTAATATGCTTTATATATTAGTACCACATACTATAACTGTATCTTTAGTATGATGAAGACAGATAAATATTCTTTTTTTTTTTTATTACAAATGCTTTTGTATCAAACATTATAAACTAGTTTTTATTTTTCATGCTTTAAACGTAAATACGGAACAGAAACTAAAGGGACCATATAAATAGTAAGACATAATAGACTTTTAATTTCTTCTAGTAACCAAAATAATCTTAGGCTTACAATTATTAACACGATATAAAAAGGTAAATAAATAATCAAAATAAATAATTTAACATGATAATTATATCTAAATAAAAATCTCATCAACTACTGTATGAAACGTACAGATAGTATAACTGGTGAAATTATAATTTAGATTCTGAAAGGGTCTGGTGTAGGGCGCAACATGCGTGGACATCTTGGTACAATCCCACATTATGGCTACACGCTCAAAAACTGGCTCTACGGCAGACCAGGCCTAGGATAAGCGCCGCAAATACTCGTCCTTACTGAACGACTACGACTTTGTGGCGCTCGCAGTAGCGACCCTTGGCCCTTGGTCAGCCGCAATGAAAGATCATCTAAACTACAGGAGAACTTAAAACTGGCGTTTACTTCGTGCAACGTTTCGCTTTGGCGTTTCGCTTTGGCGGCTTTGGCGGTACAGATAACGCCGCCAGCATACTGGGGATCCATGTCACAAGCCGACTTGTTAGAAAGGGCTATCTTTTTATAACTGGGTTTCTTCATTTTGGTATTTTTAATTTAGAAATATTTATCTGTTTGTTTCTAGGATTAGTACATTTTTGGATTAGGTTATTTAATTATAGTTAATTTATCACTTGAACATTATGTATTTTTTTTAATTATTGTTCTCCTAATGTACTACGTATTTATCAATATATTTACTCAAATACTATAAAGCAATCGGACGCTAATGACTTAATCGATTAATACTTAATTATTGAATATTATTAGAAGATTAAGACATCGTGTAACACCAAATTTTGAGTTGAGTTTTGAAGCCTCTTTGGGTTAGACTAAATTTCAATGCACACCTTGAAACGATTCTTATGTCGCTCGTAATACCGAAGGTTTTCGTAATGCTAATATACAATTAAACGTGTTGCTGACTGTGCATAATATTACAATGTATAATCACAACATAATATTTCGCATTTATAAAATTACAAAATCTATCCAAAAAACTTTTATTAGTTATCATTATGATAATAAGATTGTATGGGGATGCTGTATTAGGCAGGCATGATTACACATCTGGCCACCGCTCCGCAGTTACGGTACATATGCGAGGTCTACCCTAATTAAAACTTAGCCTTGAAGCTTCCATTAGCATTCGTCACGACACGAAAGCCCGCCAATGTTTATACAGTATGTTAATTAATGAAATCCATTTCCTTCAACTACACAGTGCTGGCACATGAATAAATCATAATAACAAACATAGCTTTAGGAAACTAGCTAGGAAAATAATCGCTTCTGTTTTCTTACCACAGGTGCGTACGTGGTCTCCATTGTTTAGAATTTCATACAACTACTGTTGTACTACTTTATCTTTTAACTTATCACTAAACACCGATCCCTGACCGGATATACCAATAATACTATTTATCATATTAATAATAATAAAGTTTATTTTCCACCAATTAACATTTTATATAGCTATAACTAATACGTATTTTATGATCTAAAACACTAGTAAAATGTGTAATCTATATATTACAATACAAAGAAATAAATATTATTAACAAACAAAACCTTAATCTAATTTTTGTGAGGACAAAAGGAACTTGGCGCAGCTTGTACTGTATGAGGCGTGATAATGAAATTCTGGAAATTCGAATCAATTTTACTGATTGTTTTGAAAAAATAAAAGTCGATTTGCATCGATCTGGTTCGTTGTCGCCCTGCGTTTTGCCTAACACCTGTTAAAGATGCTCGTCCTTATTTCTCTATTGATTTTCTTTCTCCGTGTAACTGTAGTTGACGATGCACGTACGCAAATAATATAGCACGTATTTACGTCAATCAGTCAGCTTACGTCTTTATATTTAGAATAGTTGGAATACTCAGTGCACAAAGAGGCGAAGTAGAGCGTACAGTCAAAGTCCAAATATGTATAGAATTAAGAAGGAAAGAAGAAGAGAACATTAAAGACTCATAGTTTGATGTACAAATTATTTGCGCGGCGAATTAATGGAATCAATAGAAAAATTATATTTTGGTTCATTTTGATATGATTTAATTTATTGTGTAATTTTAGCAATCTACCTAAGTAGCCGCTTATATGAACAATTGCTCTAGAGTTGATAAGAAGTACAATATACATATCATATAGGAGATATAGCGAATGGTTTATTGTCTAAAAAAGAGTTTACGCAGGCGCTGGTAAGTACGTTAATTTTCAGATGCATTCATTTACATTTAGTAAGTTAGATATTCAACGTATTGAGTTCTTCAACTCCACTTCATCAACTCCTTCGCAATGGGACATATTGCTTGTATGATGTTACAATAATTCCATGTTACTTATCTTGCCAGTTATGAAAATTTAAATCAATTCTTTGTGAAATGGTAGTAAAGTGTTAAAGTTACTTATGATGCTGACCGTACATCTACTTCCGAATATGATCATTTCCTAGTACGTTTCTACCCATGGCGGTAGAATCGCGGAAACGCACCCCGCCACATGCGCCCCGATATGGGCTCAGAGAACACCGGGGGGTTTTTCTCAGACCGGAGAGCCCACACAGCTTCGCTTTGCCAGCGCGGTGTCACGGTGCATAAGGAACATTTCCCCTCGCAAAAAAAAAGTACGTTTCCACCCAAATATTTAAATTGATATTATCATTAAATATAAATTTAAATGTTCGTTACCAAGTTGTCCTTTGTCAAATTCACCTCAAGACACCTCTATCAAATTTTTCTTGAACAATAGGTCTAATTACACAAGGAAGTCTGGTTAATTATTTACGATTAAAATAAAACATTGATTAACAATTAGAATGAAACATACAATAAAGGTAAGTCAATAATTGCTAGCTATTGAATAAACATATCAATATTGTACACAGATAAGTCTTTAAGGAATCACCGCGGGATCGAAAGTTTGGTAACTTTGAAATTCTGAATCCAGAGTACCTGCCGTTAGCGATACAATGCAAATTTGATCGTAGATACAATTGGAAAAGTTTTGAACTTTCAAACAATAAGATGGATACTATTTGAGTTCGAATTTGTTCGCCTCCTTGATTGCTTTCAAATTTAATTTACGCGCATTTTCAACAGTCATAGCTCACTGTTGGACAGGATATGAACAGTGCAACAATAAATCGCAAACTTTTTGTATATCTATCTATCTGTATGTATAAAAGTCAGCACTGCAGTGCAATCAGTGGAATTAACACAATAGTAGTGTAGTAATAAAGGTCATTTGAATACTCCCAAAACTCTCAAATACAATTTGTGACCACGTTTGTAAATATTTTTAGACCATCGTTCCAGTAATTAATATTTTAAAAAGAAATCTATACATATTTTTCATTACTTCGTACGATATCTTGTTGTACGAAATTAATGATTATTTTTTAAATCCTTTCGGTCGACTCAATAGTCAAATCAAATCTATATTGGCTATGTAGAGTTCCTTGTAATAAAATATACAATTTCGCTTGTTATCTCAAATAATAAATTCCTACATGGATGTATTTAAAAATTACTATTTAGGATAAAGCTTGAAAAATTTAGGAAAACGTCCTTCTTCACCTTCTAGCTTGCAAAGTACCCGTTTTCATATTTAATAAAACAAGATTGCAAACATTGTTTCAGCTCGTGCCGGAGGCGCCTGCATGTTATATCACCACCTTAATGTGCAAGGGAAATTGGCTAGTTACACGAGGAAGTTGGCAATAAGCTATCTTGCTGCTTACGTTGTAGTCAATATATAATGTTATTAATCACTTCAATAAATATTTTCAGCATAAAGTTATGGTTTTTGTATATGACACGCGTACTCTTGACTATTGCTGTAATGGGCTTCAGAAGGTTCAATCGGTCAGCCGGGATAGATTGGGAGCCTCTTAAACTTTTACCTTGTTTTAGGGAATCCGCCGTAATCGTAAGATACATAAATGGCTTATTACCGTATTAGAGCAGGGTTTGATGAGTGTGACTAATCAAATTTCGGCACCGTGTTTTCATGGGGTCGTTCGTCCTCAGTAGCCGGGGTGGGTGTTGATTTCTCAAATCCGATGGAGCACATTCAGGCGCAATTATTGGTAAATTGTCAATTCAGATGGCTTCGTCAGGTAAAGTTGCTTTATAAAGCGGAGCCTTGAACGATGTGGTGTCGATGGTATTCTGCCCCAGTCTTTCTTTCCTACAGATGGCAGTAGCTCACAAGTTAAGCACGTCCGAAGAGTCTGGCGACCTGTAAATATAGGAAGCAATTTTGTAGAGGTGGAGGTGTGACCCGTTATCAACGCAGTCGAACATTTGACGAGCTTCACGAGCAACGAAAAACTTATAGAATGGAAAACTTATTTAAAAAAGGGATTGAAATTCATCACACACGTAAACTTGTATCACGTATCTTCTATTAGTATGAGCATATTTATTGTTATTTTTGCGTATTACATGTATGTTATCGAAACTATCTTTTGTGAATTTTCACTGTTTTTTTCTGTGTTTCGATTTACCGTTGTACGACGTTATACCACGAAAAGACATTGAAGCTGTGTAAAGAATAGAATAATAATTATTATTTTTTGAAAATATTGATATAAATATAAAAAAAACATTAACTTTATATTTTTAATATATTTGCTATAAGACAAAACAATGGGAATATCTATCTGCAAAATGTAAAAGTGTATTTCATATAAAAAAAGTTATTCCATATATAATTTTTATGCATTCTGTATATGGGAACAGTGACATCACGATACATTTTAGACCTCTCTTTCTAATCGAAATCTTTTTTGCTTTTTGAAATCTAGCTTAAAGATATGTGTTACTGTGTGGCGTAATAGAAAGGTACATTCAAAGTTCATAATAAAACAGTGATTATATTTTCTATACTAATCCAAAGCTTTAAAAGTATGATATAACATAAACTGGTATACAAAAATATAGGCGACAATTTGTTATATACTATAGAAAATCTTGATACATAATACGAGTAATCAAAGCAATACCGCTACTTTCATATAAATGAAGAAAATTGCACTATCCGTTGCAGTTGTTATTGCTAATCTCGAGTAGTTCACGCTTTATCCCCGACGAAATAAAACTTCCCGGCCCCTAAAGCGTTCCGGATAAACGTGAATCCTTCCAAATATTCACCCTGGGAGTTTGTAAGGTCATGTTTACCCACAGTCTCAACAGACTCTACAACTTTCAGAAATTATTTATTTGTTTGAATAACGATCTTCAAGTTTGAAGTGCTGTATTGTTTTCTTTGTATATTTAGTTTATCGAAATGTTACGAATAATTCAGGAATATAATTATGAGGTCTCTATACGACTAATGAAATTTTCGATTTCAGTGCTAATATTTGTTCTGACTATTATTGTAATTATTGCTATGAGTAATTGGAAACTTAGGAATATTCAAATTAATATTAAATTGGAAGTAAAAAGCCTTAAGACTTTTGAAAAAAAATCTACTGTAATTACTATTTCACTTCTAATTACTTATATTTATATTTCAAAATATTTTTTTTTACTTATATCATAAAAATATGATTTATAATACAACCGTTCAAAATAAAAAAATTCTTTGTTTTTATTGACTGGCAAGACCACTAACCATGGATTTATTTATTATGAACTTTTAGTTATTATAATTCGTTATGGAGTAAGTTCTCGTTTTTGAACAGCCTTTTTTATAGTATTTTATACTATTATTACTGATGACTAGCAGAATTTAATAATGTAAATACTACGCTACATCTTTTTAATTACTTTTGAATTAATGTTTGAAAAAATTAAAAAAATATAATATGGTATACCAAAATGCTTAACAGTTCTTTTATTTATTTACTAGAAAATTGAAGTTCCATCCCGACCTCTAAACATCGTTAATTGTAAAGCTAGTGTCGAGATTACCCTATCGCCGGTCCGAATCTATTTAAATCTGATATGTTGATAATTGTTTCTCTAACAAATAGAATTGCCTAGTTAAACTCGTAATTTTAACTAGACAATATTTCAGCTGAAATTGTTTCGAGAAAGTTCTTATACGAGTATAATGTCTTTAAATTTAGTGGAAGTAAACTTCACTTTAGAACACAAAACTTTATTTGCATAATAAAATGCAATGTGTAAACGTTTTAGCTAGCCGACTAGCGGTTAGTCGCGTTCTACAGTGCCACAAAAAATCATATAACAGACCGCCATGTTGTTTTTAAATATTACTAGCGCGCCGATCGCTAACTCTCCTTACCCTAGTTAATAGATGGAATGCGAACCGCAAAATGCCTCAATTTTGAGTATAAGTACTAAGGGATTACTAAGATCCAAAATGGGCAGAAGACCACCTGAAGCAATTCTTGTTCCTCACATCACTTTATAGCTGCTATAATTTCTCGCAAAACTAATTTTACTTATGAAGTTAAGCATCTAAGAGTTGGTAGATTGAATACTCTTGAAAAGTCACGCAACGATATTATCACGTCTCACCTACTATTTAAAGAAAAAGTTATGCAAATGCATAAAATTAAAAAAAACCCGTTTCAAAATTCCTTTTTACTATTGAAAAATAAGGATTGATTTTAGTTTTATGAATAAGTATTGTGGTTTAATTATTATTAATAAGTTATTAAAAAGATGTATTGCTATTTTGATCCATCACTATTATTTTTTATCTTTATCTCCAAAAACTTTTAAGGTAATTATATATAATAATCCCAATCAGTCAGATTGACATACATAACTTTAAAGAAAAAGTAAAGAAGTAAGTTTGTAAATATTGTGTACCTGTAATATATTGTACATCTATTACATTAAATATATACAAATCGTAATTTAGATATACATAGTCATATAGAAATCAAATGAACGTACAAGTATACCTGTTTTTAAAATTGAAAACCGTTACCGAGAGAAGGCGCTGCTGCTGCACTTCAATATTTTACCGTTGAAATATGCGAACATTTTGTCTCCACTTGTGGAATTTTATCGAACGTTCGATTTGCATTTTCGTTGAACATTCATGTTTGTTCAATCACATTCATTCTTTATTTAAAACTAGCTTTCTGCCCGCGGCTTCGCCCGCGTGGATTTCGGGATTGGGTGTATAGAGGGTTAAGGGTCATAGCTTTTGCCCACGGCTACATATACGCGGAAGTCGGTTTATGATGCGAAGATTTTATCGCGCTTCCCGTGGGACTATCCGTTTTTCCGAGATAAAAAATGCCGCAAAACTCCTCAAGAATCACTCTATCTATTGATGAAAACCGCATAAAAATCTGTGCAGTAGTTTTTGAGCGAAGCCTTTATTGCGCATCCCGTGGGATCTGTCGATTTTTCCGGGATAAAAAGTAGCCTATGTTACTCGGGGAGAATGTAGCTTTCCAAAGGTGAAAGAATTTTTGAAATCGGTCCAGTAGTTTAAGCGTGAAGAGGTAACAAACAAACAAACAAACAAACAAATAAACAAACAAACAAACAAACACACTTTCGCATTTATAATATTAGTTGGGATAGCTACAAAAAATTACCGAATAACAAATACTCAATCGCTATTTTAATCCATCACTATTAGTTTTACGATCATTATCTCCCAAAAATTAGGTTATTTATTACTGTAAAAGTTATGTAATTATGTGCCTTAGACATTAAAATGTCTGAAGTATAAAAAAGAATTGCTTATTAGTCTAAACCAGTAATAAAAAAATCCGTAGAGTTTAAACAAATATTTAGAAACAATAATTCGATGAATTGGTGTAACTGTTTTTATTGTTTGGATATATCCAATCTGTATATACACAGAAGATCGTGGTATCGCGTATTTGATAATATCAGTGTTGCAACACGAAAGCCAACTATTGTAGTCCACAATCTCATGCAACTCCAAACAAACCATAACGTCCATCTGCCAAGTTAAAGACTTTCGCGAATATCCCATTGCCGCTACAAATTAGTTTAAGAAGTTCCTCGACAATGTTGCTAGTGCAACGTCCGACAACAAATTAGTGTGACTATGCAATCGGATTTATGACGCCTGGACTCGTAAGCTGTAAAACGAAACGTGGAATCTCGAACCAATTTCGCCAGATTATGTTCGTTGATGAGTTATGGCTGGTATTTCTTTTGTGCTCGTATAATGTTTTCAGCGAACCTTTTATATAGTTTGTCCGATTTCGTTGCACTTTGGCAACTTTCCTTGCTTTATCAGTTTTTATAAAAGTTTTGTAATTACATTTTTATATTTTTCTGTATTTTTGTTTTATATTTATTTATTCTCAACTTGACGCTAGATAAAAACAAAACAGATTTTCTTATATGTCAATGTTTACGTCCATATCAAATAAAATGTAAAACCTTCCTTTTAGTAACAACTCTTTTCGCTATTATGCTCCTAGCCCAAGTTAATTAAACATCCAATTATATAAAAACAATGTAAGTTGTAAATAATATGAAAATTTTATTTGTAGCGTCTCTTTATTGCCAATATTAAAAACTGTATCGATCTGCTGCAAATGTGATTCACATAAGTAATACATAAAATGGATGACTGAATATGGATTTTTGTATAATATAATTCAAAAGAAAAGTGTGGTATATTTTATATATAAATTGTATTCTCAACTTGTATGGGTTGTATAGAAATGGAACAACATATTTTAACATAATTCGAATAAAATGAAAACATTTCAAAATTTGTTACATTAAATATGTGATTTTATAATATATAGTATACATATAAACGTACAAATAATAAAGTTGTAAAAATGGTTACTGGTAGTGGTAATCATAGTAAGTGGTAATGTTATATATACGCTTATAGACAGTAGGCAACTTGACCATATTGTGACGTCACAATGCAATGTATTTTAATATCTAGCGTTTCTGAGCGATTCGCGAAAACAGCGCAAACATGTCGCTGTATCTTCAAAAGTAATAATCGGAGGCATACTGTTACACGTATGATATTTCTAACCTAATGGTATGTTCTTTATATGTATAAAATAAAACAAATCTAATATGCAATTGTAAATAAGCGATAGACATATACAAGATACGATAGACTGTCTTAATAAAGTTAAAAAATTAGTATTGGTAGTCTTTCTCTAATTGTTAGAATATGATAATAGTTTGATAGAGTATTTTAAGAACGCCTGCAAGAGGTACTGTTTCAAAATATCTGCACAATCAAATATACTAAAGAAAGAGATCGCAAAAACAAACTAAATTCCTGTCGCTAATGACACTGTCTATGTTCAAGTTTTATTTTATTACCAACGGTTGCCTCGTAAAAGTGGTGGTTTATTTATTATTTAGGAGTTTTGTTCGTTTCCTTTTTTCCTTGCCGGTAGTTTGGTTCAGCTAAATTTTTTATCAGTTTTTAAATGAAATGTCCATAATGAAATTACCAGTATTATGCTAAAGGCCTAGAATTGTTCTATTAGTAATTTTAGTAACAGTTTATCAGTCCGTCAAATGATCTCACTACAGGACAAAAAATAATACTGCCCTGAAAAAAAAATATTGACGAGATTTTGTATTTAAAAATTACACATCGTACAGCAAGAGTACAAACACTATCCGTGGACTTTGAAAAAATTTTTTGGCAAAAAAAATGCAAAAAGTCCAAAAAAATTTTTGGACTTTTTGCATTTTTTTTGCCAACAGTAAGTTTTTTACAAAATCTGTGAATGCAGTTCAAAATATGTCAAAAAGTTAGGGAAGGTCTTCTAAGAACGTTTTGCTGTAACTGCAACGGTTAAGGTACTTGCCCTTACTGCGTTTCAAAAATACACCCTGTATATAGATAGTAGTAGGAACTAGCTGACTACATGTGTTTTAGATTTTTAGATGCTACTCACCATTTGTACTTCAGATGACAATTCAATTACACAAATAATTTTTTAACACCTTTGCTCGTAAAGCTGATGTAATTCCACCGGTTTTAAATATGTAAAGCGGGTAATAAAAAACGCGTGTGTTACCAAAACAAATAGTTAAGTTATAGTACATACAAATTCCATAACAGTATTATTAGGCATTTCGCGCGCTGTTGCTATTCAAAGGACATTGTTCAATTTTGGCCTAAGAACCGATGTGAATATAAATTATACTATAATTTTTATTTATTTTTATATTATTTGAAACATATTTTAGTATTTCACGGACACTTCAAATAAATAAATTCCAAATAAAAAGTTGGGTCACAATTATTGATGCCGTATAAAATGTTTTCCGTCAGCCAGTGCTGCCAGTTTCGGAAGTTTTCGCGATTTCGGTAAATACGGATCGAATTGAAAACCTCCTTCTTTTTGAAGTCGGTTATTAAAATTAGTTGATAACGCTTTATTAATTTAAATACCTAAATTGACTAGCTAGAAAAAAACTAGTATTATATATTTTTAAGCGAAATCGCGAATTTCAAGCTTGGCATTCAAGTATTACAGTTTTCGTAATTGGCAGCACTGGTGTACTTCATACCTTATCTGTGTCCGTGTGTGTTTCATTTAATTTTTGATTGCTTTGCGACTACAGTTTCTTTTGTGATTTTCTATGCGTTTCATGGTTTTATTCTAATAACTTTGGCTTGATTACGGACTCCGATTACATTGCGTAGGTACTTGGTAGACTCGGATGTGTGTAAAGGACTGGATTTTGTAAAATGATAATTGTCAAAGAGTTATCTTAAACTTGACTAGGTACTATCTCTTTTCCTAGTATCTAGTAGAGTAGTCCTTTCCTAGTTCTAGAAGAGAACATATATAGCTGTGCATAGTATTGTTATTATTACTTTTGATATTTCACGCAAGGTTGGTTATTTTTTATTTATAACCTCAAAATATTAACTTTTTTCGTAATTATTTTAGTTTCCTGAAGTGTCCGTTCGTGAAAACTTATTTCATAGGATTCTATATAATTTTAAAAGTTTATATAAGTCACTTTCGATTCGAACGGTTCTTAGGCAGAACATGTATGGAGCCGGAACAATGTCCTTTCCAACTAATCGCCGCGCGGCGCCAGTCGTAGGCAGCGCTAGCGCACTGTTAAAATGGCGGGAAAGCAACAGTGTGCATTCACAGATTGAGTTTATTTAAATGATTTTTTTTCTGTTTCCTCGCAAATGTGTTAAAAAACGTCTTACGATATACGTACGTATTGGTTATTACCATCATAACGCACTAATATCGTAATGTACTTATTACATATACTTAAGTTGAGTAGTGTGTAAAGTTGAATTCCTAAATCAGAAACAGGCCATTAGTTAAGTACGTTTATCAAGTGCAAAATATATTTTATTTCTTTTTAAAATTGAGTGAATTAAAATAATTGGGTTGGTGCCTACTGTGTAAATATAAGTAACAAAAAGGTAGAAGCAATAGATATTTAATTTAGGAGATTACTTTTGATATTGACAAAGGAGACTTTCCAAGAAAATCCTAAATAAAACTGAACCCTTATGATTATAATATATATATATAACACTTTATTACACAGTAACATATGTAATGTATAATATATAGGAAAGAATATGTACAATGGTGGACTTATCTCTCTATCTCAAATATATTAATTCTGGAGGAATTAAGAATGCCGGTGTTTAAGCTCCTTATTGAAAATTAATGGCAGTCGTAAAACCTCACTTCAGCGCATAATTTTTCAGTTTTATGTATTTTGCATCTGTGCACCTCGTAGACTTATCAAGATGGAACTTGCATGAAATGTTCTGTTATGGCTTGATGCATTATCATAATACGCGAAATTTTATGGCTATTTCATTTAGAGAGTTGAGAGGTACCATTTATTTAAATTCTTCAGTTGTGTTTATTTTACTAGATGGTTGTTTTAATAGATCAACTTACTGCGCTCTCTTATAAACTCTTTATTGTGATTATTATAACTTATTACTCATTTAGTACGACGATCGACTAAAAATTTGGTGGAGAATGGAGTTCCTACAAACTTTAATAATATTTTTTTTACTATCTCTTATTAAATTCTCACTCACGATACGTACGATAGATTTAAATTTTAAAGAAGATTGACAAGATGAATTGAGAAGAAAAAATAAGTTCGATTCCGTCTATCCGCCGAAATCAATTATGTTGTAACTGTATGCTACATATTTTATTTAATATGAAAGTAGACTTTATTACTAAAAAAACTACGGTTAATAATTGCATATCAACATTTATTTTACCAAAATATCTTGTGTAGTAAAATATGTGTCAATGCTTGGCTGAAATGTATTTTGATCAAAATACCATGAAGTAGGTATTTAATCGATTTACGGGCAGAAGATTCTTATAAGTACCAATAGATACTCTCAAAGAAGATGAAATTGCTGGCCTTCATTTTAATATTGTAGAGGCATTACGACTGAACGAAATCGTTGAGACCAGATTAAATTTATCAAGCCAAGTGTGAAATTTTGCTAGAACCTTCTCAAGTGTCCCGTCTTCAACCTTTCGTTTATTGAAATATTAACCACTCAATCCCGCGGAAATGTCCCTCATATTTCTTTGAAGTCTGACCGTTAAATTCGCTACCCTTTATGGGATATGTTATATTTAGATCATAGCATAGAAAATCGCGAGTAAAGGGATTTATTTATTCAAAGCAGACGACTTATCTCAGTAAATTGCCTATAACCTACCTGTACTTTCAGTTGTATTAAAAATGCTATGTTGCTTGAAGTGGGGTTCTCGAGCACTTTCATTTAATTTGATAGGCACCTAGTTTCAGGTATGGATGGACATATAGTAAGAGTAGCGTTATTTTAAAATAACAAATAAAAATCGTAGCCAACTGTTACAAAATAAATCTACAGAAACGATGGATGTTATCAACATTGCCAAAATTTGCAAGTATGAAGAAATACTACCTCAACTTAGACAATGTCCTACAGTTTTCTAATGCAGCCTTTATTTTGGAATTTATTTATAAACTAGCGACCCGCCCCGGCTTCGCACGGGTGCAATGCTTATGTAAATATACCTACTACAAAATGTCCTTATATACAATGTTCACAGCTTTTTTCGTCGGTACCGCCGCAGCGCTGCAACGACTACGTCTCTGCATTTTAAATTTGTAATATCTTCGGAAATATTCACCTAAATTGCATGCTGTAAAAAGCATATTGATCTATAATAAATGCACAACTTATTTAATTGGATAAGAATTACTGCTGAATTGTATAAAATCACTTCGTAGATAACCATTTTTTAGTAAAGGATAAAAAATGGTTATGGTGGGTCACATTGTTGGCAAATGCGCAGTCAATGCGACGACCACGTTGACTATTCGGCCGCCATCTTAGCCGCCCCTCAACAGCTATGTAGATAGCGTCCGGTCATCGGTGCCAGCCTTGTGGGAGGTGATTCGGTGACTGGAGCCCTGGCGCTTCGCTACTGATGATCCGTCACGTCCTCTAGCCGTCCCACGTATCGACGGTAGATCGCGGGTTCGTTTTGGTTAGGAGGGATGAAGCCACAATAAAAGTACCTTATTACATATAAGCGGCCTGCGTTTATTTATACTTTACTATTAAATTAATTAACTAACGCGCAACGCGATATATTTTTGCACGGTCTTTCGTGCGCTTCCCGAAGCGGTCTCTTTGCAACAGGCCGCTTCGCCGATGGCCGCGCGCCTCGCAACTCGGTCACGGGCGGAAGAGGGTGGGGCAGCGTCGCCCGCGCTTCCTAATTCCGAATGGTTCAGATAATATAACAATATAACTTACAGATTAATAAACGATTAGACACATATAAATATTGCATGAACAGACATATACTATCGCTTTTTTGTTGAACTTTTTAAGGTGGACAATACTGTAATACATTATTTTGGTCTATCTCATAGGGTTTTTGCAATATAAGCGCAAAAAAACGTGCTTATTTACGACATCACATTAGAAACCTCTAATTTATCAGTGTTTCTCTACTATACCACATCAAAATCCGTTGCGTAGTTTTAAAGATCTAAGCATACATAGGGACAGACAGAGGGCGGACTTTGTTTTATACTATGTAGTGATGATTAAAATAATTTGTTGAAAGTATAAAACAGCTATACATGTTTAAACACTTTTTCAATTATAAAATAATATTATTATCTAAAAAACCACAAAGAAAACGTGAAATAAACTTGCACAATTACATCCCTGAATCTATTTAACCAGTAAAATTTATTCCATATACAAAATTTTCGAAAGACCTTGAAGACTTCTTTCCATTTCAATAGTAGGAACGCATCTACACACCTTACCCTACTCAATTCAGACGCCTGTTATTATGCTGGAATAATAAAACGCACTTTGTGTAAAATGTCGTATTGCTTAAATTTGAATAAGAAATCCAGGATTTGGCGGGACAATAGTTTGGGAGCAGAAGGCACAACTTGAAATAACAATAGGTTGGCACATTCGTTGAAATATTTGACACATTTCAATTTTTTATATAATTCTGTATAGGATAACTAAGTAAAATGATAAACTAAACATATGTTCTACAAAACCTGTACAAAAGATCAGTGTAATTAAAATAATTAATTATTAAATTAATTGAATCATTTCTAAAATCGATAAGCACTATATGTCATCTATTCAAGCATACATTTGTAATGTTTACTATTCTATAAACAGATCATAAACACGAAGAAAATTATAACTGCGTTAGTTGTTCTAAAGCATTTTCTAAGTTGTAACAAAATTATGTTACACTTCGCATGTTCGCATGTTTGGCAGAATTTTTATGTTCTCTGCGTGTAAATTTAACACTCCAGAAGGGCATGAATTTGAACGAGTCCCACACGCTCTAATAAAATTGTCACAGATAAAATAAAACGTATGACATAAGATTGCAGAGTTAAGCAACGAATAGATGTGAAAAAGATAAAATAAATAATTATAATTACATAGTGTCATGTATTACACAATTAACTTTTTTCACTAGGATGTCTCTGAGTTGCAATATTTTCTCTATTATCTACATAAGGCTAACACTTCATTAGAGGTGCTAGCCTAACGTAGATAATGTAGATCAAATTATATCACAACTATTAAGTTGTGACATAATTTGACTGGCTAAGATTGATAGTCTAAAAGCCAGTGGAAGGCTACCTGTATGTATTTGACCAGACTTGGGGTTTTGTTCAGTGAGACCCCTATACCTACCATATATGAAATGGGGGTTTACTAAGCCCCAAGCGGTGGACACGGCGCGCGCTAAGGTAAGACAGGTATAGATTTTTAGCGAATTTTTAATGCATTTGACGACGTCTGCCGTTTTGAAATGTTAGTCTTAAGGAATAGTTAGAACATAAATATAGATGGGGCTATGACTGTGGGGGACAAGACCATCTGTCCCCACAAAACGGAGAACAATACCTTTCCCCTGATTGACAAATTATATGTTTCTTGTAGAATAAATAATATACAAGGAAATGTAAAAAAAAAGACTAACACAAACAAAAAAGAGTGCGGACCAAAAAGTCCGCGGGAAACCAAAAAGAGTAAAAAAAATAATAAAATAAATAATAAGTAAATT
Source organism: Scirpophaga incertulas (assembly GCA_036419045.1). NCBI lineage: Eukaryota > Metazoa > Arthropoda > Insecta > Lepidoptera > Crambidae > Scirpophaga > Scirpophaga incertulas. The sequence continues at coordinate 13,382,529 of CM071644.1, read as the reverse complement.
TTTTCCATTACTTGTGCCATATAATATTGCATCATGCCAAATCCCATGTTTTCAAGAGTGTCAATAAAACGCAAAAAATAAAACTTCAAATTTACTGTTTTAAATTTTTTCCCTTTACTTGTATTATTGCTTTATGCTAAGATTCAAGATTCTAACTCAATGGGAAATATCTTATAGGTTTTGATTGCCTTGAAAGTATCAAAATATGCTGCACTAACGGGGCGTAAAAGGCAGTATCTTTTATTGTGTCGACTTAGAAATTTGGTTGTTTCATTACTGCAAGGGTCTGCAGACTATGTATTTGATAATGATTTCAACTCGGTATATCCAAACCGCTCCCCGATTTCGTTTTTTTTAAACTTCATGTTCTTCCGTAGTACGTATCAAGTAGTATGGATCAATCAAAGTGATGATCAAAGATATCACAAAAGGGAAATTGAGAACCCACTTAGGTATAACAAACTGTAGTGTTTTAAATCCCAAGATTAATATCATAATTTAAAAACAATTTACGTCATTAGTGACGTCGATTCGAATACTCAAATAGATTTTGTATAAATGGCAGCCAATTTCCCGAACGTTTCTCGAATATTTTCTTTTTTAAACTTTAGTCATACTTATCATTTTAGTGAATATGGTATTTCTGTTCTATGTATTGTGATATAGCACCCAACTCCATAAAATGTATATGTCTCATGAGAATACGTACGAGAAATATTATACTTCATTGTACTTTAGAAGGCAGCTGAAAGGGTTCTAAGGTTTTACTAGCTACAGTAGCAGTTTTCCAGCTTCTACGTTTTATTTATATGTAATATTTGGGATGATTAACTGTCTTAGATATTTGATTCTAGGTTTAAGTCTACAGTTACAATTACATATTTTTTGAGCTTACAGCTTACAGACAATACATGTTTATGTATTGGCTGTGATACATAAATCAACATGTAATTGTTACAACATTAAAAGTATATTGTTAGTTAGTTATTATTAGTTTATTATCAATATTGTTATAGCTATAAAAATAGTACCCAGCTAGACTGAATTTACTGAATACAGATAATTAAAATCAATACTTCCACCCTAAATTAATTATTTCCTAAATTTCATCCTAAATTAATATAACTTATTCAACAGTTCAAATCTAACAAAATTACTTTGTATTTAAAGAAATACAACATACTGCCACCATTATTTTGTGCTATTAAATACAAAACTATTCCTCGAGGTACCTGCAAAATTACACACATCAAACTCCATTATCATACATATTTCATATACAATACTATAAAAGAACCTTCTTTACCACCCAATGTTAATGAAGTTTTCTGTTCTATTTGAGAATTCATAGACGAAACACTGAATTCAAATAGTAAAAGCAATCCTTCAAAAATCAATAAATTAATATAATCACTTAAATTATTACATGAAATATTGCCACTAGAGATGCAATAAAATTGTAACAAGATCCCTAGTTCCAGCTTGGCGACCACGAGAAGTCTCCAGAGAAATTATGTCGAACTCATTTCCGGTGATAAGTTCATGTAACTATAGTTTCAATTTTGTAGAAATTGAGCCAGCATAACTTCGCACCAACCTCCGTAGTATTAGGTCCTAAAATAATTTTATTTCTAAAATCACGCTAAAACACTTTCTAAATTAAACAATAATTATTTTCTTTTTAAATAAATGTAACATTACCACTCATCTGACTGAATGAATCTTGGTTTATCATTGATTATTAGTTAAATCTACTTTAATCCGTGTTCTTATGTTGCTACCAGTCGGCGATGCGCTGACTACCCCTGAGAATCACCAGCCGAATAAAACAGTGAATACAGCAAAACTGACTACCGAGTCACCATTAAAACAAATGCCCTGTTCTTATTCATTTATATTCCATAGACTTACACACAATATATGTCTTTCGCATGAAGCCAGCGCGTTATTAGGGTATATATTAATTAATTGTTTCTTAAAAGTGCTAAAATTTTATTTGCAATTCTCAATAAATAAATAGTTGCTTCTTATATATGAGATAAGAGAGAAAGAATTAAAAAAAAATGTGTACATAAAGTTATAATTTTCCTTTGAAAAGAAATTCTCTCTCCCTATATCTCTATGTTTACTTAAATCTTTAAAACTACGCAACGGATTTGGATCCGGGTTTTTTTAATACATAAAGTGATTGGAGAAGAAGGTTTATATGTATAATAATATCCAATAAATAGTGGAGTGGATACTGTTATTTTTGAAGTTTCTAATGTGATGTCGTAAATAATTACATTTTTTCCGCTTACATTACAAACGCAGGCTGAACCCTACGAGATTTATCAAAATAATGTACTAAACAACGTTCACAATTTTTCTGTAGTATTAGTATCAACATTGCACCCGTGCGAAGCCGGGGTGGGTCGCTAGTTATGTTATAAATCTATTTTATGACTTTCCGACAATATTGATAATACGCTATGTTTCGCTTAAACATTTTTTTTTCACTTAAGCATTAGATTTGACTTCTTTATTGAAACTGTTATCAAGATTAGCTTGAGCTAATCTTGATAACAGTTGATAGTTGCCATTAAATCATATTTTCGGAGTAAGATTTTATTGCAAATCAAATTTAATCGACCTCGTAATATGCTGTAAACGATGTTTTTGCGTGAGTTATAAAAATTAATGTTGCTTTTCAATGGCGAGAGGATATTATGAACTGAGAACACGGTAAAATACCGTTAGCATTAACCATGAATTTAATAGTTTTGTAGTACAAGCTAATCAATAGTGCAAGGACACGGGCATAATTTTTAAAATTTTTCAATTATACTAATTGACGTACATCCAGCACCTCATCAATTTCAGATTTCAGATTTCAGATTTCAGATTTTTATTTGCTAAACATGAGCGCATATACATTTGGAGAATATAGGTAAAGTTCATCATGTTTTACATATGTCAGCATGAAAATATTGTTTTCATGAGTTACAAAACTAATTTCGAGATAAATGAGAATGTCAATTAATATACAGAATGTCAATTACTTAACTTAAGATCGATGTCAAATTTAATAATAATATCTAATTAGGTACATGCATTTAATTTTAATTGAATTACATAATTGAATAACGATGTCAGATTTATTAATAATTTCTAATAACCTAATCTGAATTTTATACATATATGTCAAATTTGGAGAAATTTATTAGCTAGTATAAATTAAAAAATCATAATCATGTCAATACAATAGGAAAACTAACTTAAATAAAATTATAATTAAAATTAAATTGAATATTAATAAAGATCTTGATTAATAGTTGATAGATTTTATAATTTATCATTTAGAAAATCTTGCACACTATAATAACATTTATCTATCAACAACTTTTTTACTTTGGCACGAAATGTATTTCTATTTTCAGTTTTATATATTTCAGGAATCTTATTATAGATTTTTGGAGCCATGCACATGATACTTTTTACTAATAATGTTTTTTTTACCAATGGGACTATAATTTTATCTCCTTTGCGTCGGGATCTATGTACCTTATCCGATAATGTCGAGAATAGATGTAAGTTATTGCGGACAAATAGTGCCACTTCTAGGATGTATAATGATGGAAGCGTTAATATGTTATATTTAGTATAAAATGGTCAATCAGTTGTACTATCAAAACTTTCAAGCAACACAAAAAATGTCTCAAGGTGAACACGTAAAGTGAGACCCGTATACTATAAGGAACTATATGCAAACATGCATAATAATTATGGCAAAAGTCCTCTCAAATTGTCTTATGCACTTTTTTTCCGTCTGACAAACTAGCATTTGTTAACATGTAAATTATTACATTGTGTTGCTTTAAGGCTTGTTTTTTTTTTATTTTTATCTCGATAAATGTAACTATATTATATATAGGTATTATATGTATTGAAGCCATAAGTAATCAAACCTTGATTTTTTAAGGTATTTTATATAGTTATTTCGAAGAAATTAAGCGGTACGTTGTCCATAATTTTTGGGTACTAGAATGTATTAGAGGTATTTAATAAATATCTTCAGTTTTCTCACTGAAATATTATCATATTTTATACTTAGGTCGTAATATGTTAATACATGAACAATGATTTCAACACAATATTTGAATATAAAAAACGGATAACTAAAAGTTTAGATATAAATAAATAATTGCAATTACCCAAAGTGTTATATAAAAGGGACATCTTCCTTTATAGAAAGTTTAGTTTATGATTACTATTACATTTTTAATTTTATATTATTTTGACTACCTTTTATTATGTAAACATCATACTTATTGCAAATAGTGTGCTCCGCGCGTATTTATCGTGACGTGAATGTTCGTGTTCACAAGAGCTCCACCGTGCAATAAAAACTAGAATTACTGCTGTCTATCGAAAGTTCTCGATACAGATTTCTTTCACATCTACTACTTAATACAAGGGAATTCCTTTAGATGGCATAAGTTTATAAGCGTGAAGATTATTTTAACATAAAATTTTACCTTTGACGTACACTTTGAAACTACAAAACCACAATAGCGTAAATATTATTTTTATTATAATTTTTTTATGAAGTGGGTCCTTTTTGTAATAGAACCGTGTTGTGTAGCTTGCTACAATCTGCGCCATCTATGGATCATTCCACTAACTATCTAGGAACTGTAAAGTTGGTTCTGAAGCGATATGCTCCTGAAAAACTCATCAGATAAGTAGTAGTTAAAATATGAACCTTACATAACAGATGGCGTTCTTTATTTAAAATCTTAAATAGTAATTAATATTATAATCTTATTATACTGTTAAATAATTTAATAAATTATTAATTTTAAATTACAATTAATGCTTAGTTCAAAAGTTACATTGATTTATAAGTTAACTTACTTGTAAAAATACCAAAATTATCATAAAAATCAGTAGAAATCAATAAAAAAAGAAAGGGATTTTTAATATTACTTATAAAAAATGATAATTACTTTCTATCCGTCCGTATATTGCCAATAAAGATTTAAATTCAATTTTAATGGGATTAAATATGATATGTAGAATACTACATCATTTTCCCAAATTTCCATAAATAAAGAAATCTGGTACAATACTCTTGTATGGTTTTATTAGAACAAATTAAATCGACTAGAACTCGTTCTATGAATGAGAATTCGAATTGGGCATCCTTTGAATGCATTTAAATTTTTAATGGGATAAAGGAATGATCCGCACTGTAACACTTGTTCAAAAGTCAAAGATTTGTTTCACATTTTAATGTAGTGTACCGCAACGAAAGAGACAGAGTTGATCTTATTAAAGATATTCGATGTAGTAGGCAAGGACTAATTATTGTTATACAAAAATGTTTAAGTTTTAAATGTAGTAAACGTATTATAAATGTAAGTTTCTCCATGTGTTTCTTTGGTAAAAATAATGTCAATGCATGAGAATTACTTTATAGTCATTATTGTATATGGCTTAAAAAGATTTAAAAAAAAATATAGTATGTTGTTATATACAGTACAGTATGTTGTTCGCTAGGCATGTTTGTCTACTTTGAGTATGACGTAATGATGTACTACATACTAAACAAATAATTTAAAAAAAACTTATTTATTAACAGGTCATCAGTCCACCCTAATGGGAGGGCTACTCATACCAATGCCGAGTTTCTTGCATATACATTTATTTACAATTTGAAGACCTTTCCGAAAGTCTGAGCATAGTCCTTCGATGACTTTGAGCCTTCTTGTAAGACCAACTATAAGCCATATCTCAGATAATAATAAATACATAATATTTACAATAAAAAAAATCCGATCATGAATGCATTACCATAACACCAATAATTTACAGCGTTTAATGAACTTATCTGTATTAACTTTAATTAGTGAAGAAATGGAGTGAAGGTAAAGTCATATGTGGCTTTGATTTAATTTCACCCGAATTGTTTAAAGATTGTGGTCCGTGAATTATCCATTTTGAAAAAAACATATACAATGATAACCTTGATCGAATCAACAAACTCAATTGCATTCCCGAAATGTTTTGCCGCGGCTTGCAAAGGCTGTAATGAAATTTGGGAACAAATTGGGATCTCTGTAAGTCCCCAAGCTCAACACATGTAATGTAATTTAAACTTACATCCCATGAGATAGAAGTGAATTTAAAATTAAACGAAGCTTTATTGTTGTTAGTCTAATACTCTAAATCAAGCAAAAACACTGGCACTGTGCAGGCTTATTCCTAATAAAATTTGTTATTTTTATGTGCTTATAAACTATGCATTAAATCAAAGATTTATATATATTTTCTTTAAATATTATATTATGAATCACTTGTGAAATTTTCTTTAATGATTGATAAGAAGTATAATCTACTTCTGAGGTATTCCCTTCAGTAAATTGGTTTACCTCCATGTTTCTTTAAGGCCTTTGTTCACGCACCTGAAATGCTAATGTTTTCACTGTACATGGTACGCATATAACATACACTATTATGTTATCAGTACCTTCTACGAGTAGTACGCTAGTATTTTTTGCTTGACTTGAAAAGTAATAAAAAAAATATAGTTTATTCTGTGCGCATCAAAAACAGAGTGAACTAACGACTTATTATTTTGGTATCCTAGATTGAAGAAGTAACTTCGTATTTTCAAGGCGTAAATTTACAAGCTTATCATCTTTCAGTAGGGCTTGTTTCAAAATAGTTAGGTGTATAATTTACCTTCTCAGCGTTGAATCACCTAATTATAGTGATCTCTGAGATTCAAAAGTTTCACCGGATATAATTCATTTTAAAAGTTCGCTAAATATTTCTTGACCTTGTACTTACCCTGTTCATAATTTGTACACTATTGTGCACCGCGTAATATAAACTTCTCACTTAAAAAGACGACATCTTTAATAGTCCACTTCCTTGAAATATTATCTTAAAGAGCAGAAAATAAGTAAGCATATTAAAATATAGATATAGAGTGCATTTTTCGAACTGGATGACGAATTTAAATAATACTATTCGCACGAAAGTTATGTAATGTAAAAGGGCGATTATATTAAAGAGCTATGAATATTTTACATCAATTTTATATAAGCTACAAAAACTGCCATAGTGTGGTAAAACAAATTCAAAGTTGCGTAAACTTTGAAACCCGAAGATGAGATAACGTAACCTTACATAATGCTGCTTGCTACGTTTGGCCACAAAAAACTTGTATAATCTCTCGCCAAAATTGTATTACACATTACTTTTAACATACACGACTTTTTGAAGGGATCTCCATTTAAATAAGGTTACGGAGAGAAAAGGAACCGATAAAAGTTGTATGAAGCATTTACGATTTTTATTCGACTTTTTTATTCATTTTGGATTTGGATTTTGAGCTTAACTACTGTACTTTTGGTTAGTTCTTCGAAGTAACTCTATTTTACCTGTAATCTTATCCGCCTCGTCTAGACTTTGAGACCTATTATAGCGGTTAGGCAGCCACACTAGGGACTACGGCTAGGGACTACGTGGACTACGATGTAGTTATCGACCTCGTAGAATGAACACTGTTCCAACATAAATAATTATGATAAAGCGTTTAAAGTTAAATGTAATTAGTAGCCGCTCCCTTTAAATTTATCTGTAATTTATCTAGAATATTTCTACAATGGTAATAACAGCTAGTGTGCGATATTATCGTACGGAATACTAGCGTTTCTGCACATAATATATAATAACTCTAAATGCCTTTAAAACTTATTTATTTTAAATTAAAATATATTATTAGCATTTTGGTTTTGTTGTTATAATGTTTTGGAACTTCTCATCAAAAATACAAGCAAATTTGGTTTTAAATTAGTAAATATACATCTGAAAATCAACTCTTTTAAAATTCTGATAAATGTTACGTAATAACACTCACTTGACAATCTCCTCTTATATTATTTGATTATAAATTAAACGAAATGACTTAAAAAGAGTTTAACATGTTCAAGATCTTTGTATTATTGTTGATAGTCACTGTCTTTGAATTTATATCTCGATACAATAATTGATAAAACTTTTCAACACTTGGGTTTCACTCATAGAAATATCAAATTATTTTGATGATATTAAAAACTGTATTATAGTAAAAACTGTATTGCGTGTGGTGAAAATTTGGATTTGGAAATTGCGTTGGATATTATAGTAAAAACTGTATTGCGTGTGGTGTGCTGGTTTGTAACACTGCCGCTAATTATTTAAGATAATTGAGATAAAACATTCTTGGACATTATTCTATAGCTAACTATCAGGCCTGAAAAGTATTTAATATTATTTTCTTATGCTCTGTATTTGAAACTAGCGTTTGTTAATGAAGTTGTCTAGAATATTACACGCTGACGAATAAATGATCAGAAGGTGCAAGTTTGAAGTAATATGCCCAATTAAATTCTCTTTTGTGTGTGAATGAAAAACCTTAAATATATCGAGCTAAAGAATTCTCACTCATTAATTTATTCTTTAGTCTCATCGGTTGTTAGTAGTAGAGTTACAAATAAATGAATCTGCCCGGTGGCAGATCATTATAATGAAAAATAACCTTTCAATCCATCCCAACCAGATCTTTGTCTTATTACAAGTCAACCCTCACTTTGTCATAGTCTGTGAAGACCACGACTTTTTTTAAATGTTCTTTTCGTACATAATCTACTTTACATCTCTTCAGTATATCTCTCATCAGTGAGCTCAATTAACTCAAATATCGAGCTTTTTTGTGTACCTAGCTTGTTTCTGAGAGATTCAGATTTCAGATTAAAAATATTTAAAAAAAGCTTCTTGTCGACGCTATATTCGGTAAATATAGCGTTGTTGTGTTGTGTGTAATATTGAATCTCTTTATTAGCTATTAAAACAAAGACAACAAATTAAATGAAAAGAAGGTTGGAAACATTTTATTTGGTAAATTATATTTACAAAATCTAACCTCTTCAATGTCAGTAAAACCAGTAAAATACAATTGCAGGTAAAAATATTTCATTACAAGCTTCCACATTATAAATATATTATACCCCTGACTTTTATACGGGGTGACTTGTAATAAGTGTAATTGTATTAAAGAAGTGAAAGTTTTCACTTGATGTAAAATGTAAAAAATCAATATTTTATTTATTTTAATTTTTGTGTTTACTGGATGAATTATCCATTAAATAAAAACATAAAATGTTATAAGTTACTCAGATTTCAAAATTATGAGAACGAAAAGTAGTAATACTATAAAAAAATACTTAATTTACTTGTTAAGGTATTGTTGAGGATAATATCATTGGAATGTTTTCATTTTCTTAGCTCTCTAAAAATATATAGTAAATGTACCAAATTACTAAAAACCGACCAACGAAAGCAGAATTTGCAGAGTAGATAATAGATAAACTGCTCTTTAAAATTACTTAAAGACACTGGAATATCGTCATTAACGAAAAAATATTTGACAGTCATGTTTGCCCATAGGATCACATCACCCTTTCTAAGAACTCGTGGCTCGTATCTCTGGAATAAATGTTCACCACACATATACCAATGTCACTCCAAGTTTTCGTTTAAACGTCAGTTTACAACGGATTTCGTAGTCAGTAGAGTAATCATAAAAGCCTTTAAGCGTTGTAAATAAAGCGTCGCTTACCCAATTAGTCCGATAGGTGGGAGAATTTTTGTCAATGTAGCACAAGACGTACGTAACATGCGAGGTATGTGGGCGCGAGAAAATTTGTCGCTTGTTGGCAGTTCGTTCTTGGTGACATACACGAGGTTAATTTTGGTGAGTGACAGGGAAGATTTTGAAAAATCTTCATAGGATTTTTAGTGAAATATTGTCAAAATAAATCTCAAATATTTCTTATCCATACTTACAAAGATCAAGAAATTTGTATCAATTGAAAATAATAAAAAGTTAAAACCGGTATACAAGCTAATGTGTCGCATACGGCGTGAAAAAATTAATGTTTAACAGATGTGGAGTTGCCACGATTCTGTTTTGTTTAGTGCAGAGAGTGAAATTATGTACAAGTAAATTTCAAGAAAATATCTTAGTCTAAGCATAATAATATATATAAAAGCCTTAGCCATTATGGCTAAGGCATATATGCTTCATAATCATTACACAAACTGCCCTCACCATCACTCGAGCCCAGGACTGCCAAAATGTTGTCTAAAAATCAATCATGGTATATTCTGTATAATGCAATAATTCCAGGCATTGATTTTGCGAATCCAATATCACAATAAATAAGCGCTTGTACTTCCGTCTTAACGAGTTTAATTTCCGGAGGGATTTGACGTCGGTCAAACATGTTTAGTGTAGCTTAATAGACACCGAAATTTCATGATTTCTTTATATATACGACTGCATTATTTAAGATGAAAAATATTGTATATATACAAAAGAATACACATACTTAAAACTTCAGTAGAATTATTTTACATGGACAAATAATAACCTATAAAAAGCATAGTTAAATACTAAATTGTAACAATTTTATGAAGTCACAAGATTGAATTGAGCAAAACTGAAATAACTTACAATTAATGTTCTGGAACACAGGTTTATAGATTGTACCTAGCCTGTTGATATATACCTTATACCCTCAACTCCATTAAAAAGCTCCAATAACACAAGAACTGCAAACTTTTGTATTACTCCGAAAGTTACAAAAATCGCACACCACTTAACGTAATTAGTCTGATTCAACCATTTACCAAGCTAAAAGTTTCTCGTAGACATAAAAAGGCCAAGGCTGAACTTACAATTTAATTTGGATTGGAATTTATTTGATTTTCAGTAGAAAATAAACTTAGGCGAATCCATTGATCCGTCTCTAGACTGAGTCTCGTCACGTAGACTTCTCTACGCTCCATTTTTAGCGTCTTACTGTAATAGCGCGAAGCTTCTAATTTAGTTTTAGTAAATAATAGAGTATCTCTACAAGCGTTGCACAATAATAATCGATTAATATGGTCGAGTCAAATGACAAACACTTCGATATTGAATTTGCAATACTATTTTTAAGACGGTTCCTCTATGTCAGATTTCCTACATTGGTCGTAAGTACGTGGCTTAGTTATTTTTGATAGTGATAAAAGCGTAACTGTACTATATCATTTATCAGTTGCTACAAAACAAAAATCTGGAAGATAAGCTGTATATACATGAAAGTTTTTGTAATATTTCTACCAGGTTTGTACCAGCATTGAAATCTTTCAAATACTATTTTAAACAAAGAAATGGCAAGGATGCATAAAATAAAATGTGCTATTTTTTAAGCTAAATAGATTAACAATCAAATATTAACTAACATCCGTATATCTGTCTGGCTTACTTACACGTAATAAAGTTATTTACATATTAGTCAAAGGATTTATTTAAATTTCATTAATTGGAAAAGATATTGAAAGCTTATTTTTTTAAAAGCACCCCAGCACAGCAGTACGGACCCTGCTGTTTTGAAGCAAAATTTGGTAAGATGGCGGTAGCCAAGCAGACAAATATAGCTTAAAAGACGCCACGAGATCGAATGACAAATTTAGTATAAGTAAAAAAATGTTATGTCTAAGCGTTATACTATGCAAGATAATATATATTAGGAATATATTAAGAGACTAGCGGACCCGACAGACTTCGTCCTGTCAAAAAGATTTGTAAAGTGGCAGTTTTTTGTTCCTACTTGAAATGACATATGATGACATTAAATTTGTTTGACAGAACTAACGTCACTTTTTTCTTTTTTATTCATTTTTATATATAATAGCTGACCCGGTGAACTTCGTACCGCCTTATTATTGGAGGCATATTTAGTAAGTCACAAACACACGACACAATACTTTTTTAATTTTATTGAAATTTGTTGCTTTTAGATTTTTAGGAATATTAAAGAATTATAGTATAGGTGCACAGCAAAGAGGCGTTTACATTTCAAGTGACATTTTACCATAGACAATAGGTTGGCACCCATCAAATATGTCAGCACATTAATTATTTTTATATTTTGAAATTTAAATACTCGATGTTATAAGCAAAGTTGATATTATGTTGTCGATTCAAAAGTCTTGTTTTAATGCGTTCTTCAATTCGAATGGAACTGAGAGTACAAATACCGTCAAATGTTTGACAGAAAGTAAGTGATCAACTTTTATATGGGAAAATGAAATTGTCGTCTTACTCTATCTTACTCGCAATTTTTCCTTATTTGCTCACCGTTTAGACCTACCCTGGACTACGACAAACATTTTAAAACCAAAATCAGCTCAATCGGCCCAGCCGTTCTCGAGTTTTAGCGAGACTAACGAACAGCAATTCATTTTTATATATATAGATTAAAGCAAAAAAAATTAAAGTAAAAGACAAAAAATGTATATTTTATTTATATTATTTCTATCAAGTGAACTACTAATTCAATTTATTTCTTCATGCATTTACTAATCAACACAATCGAGAAACCAATACCACAGTATTTTCTCCACCCAGCAACTTAACTTCAAACACTTCTGCGTTATTCATTCAAATCATTATTAGGTTAGTTTCCAGATTACTTTTGTCGTCTTTTATCGACATTATCGTTAAGAAAATACGTGAATTAATATTTGTGAAAGCTCGTCAACTTTACATTCACACCTATTATTGTTGCTCAAATGTTTTTCATAATAAAATACGTTATTGCAAAATATCTAATGGAAATGAACACGACAGCAGACAGTAGTTAAATTATTCCAATTCTGAACTATGAAGCAGCAGCCCTTGTATTATGGTAATGAAGAACATCTAGGTGACAGATACCCAGCCTCTCAACATTGGTACTGTTAAATTGAATCCACTATCAGCGCAAGAAGTTAATATTGTTACACAACTGCTGGCAAAGTTGTTCAATATAGTTCAAGCAGGCAGTGTACAGAAAGTTTCAACAAATATATTCCATTTTGAAATTTACTTGATATTAATATAAATATTTTATCGTAGCCCTTCCCTGATTTCACTTTTTTTCAGTGTAATATTTTCTTTGTTTTCTATTTCAGCCCACCTACATTGTATATGCCACTTATAACCCACATTTATGTTATGTTTCAATAGGTTCCAAACCATTACAATTATTACATAATACTTAATATAATAATTGTAATGGTTTGGAACCTATAATAATACTAAATAGGATAAAATACAAGTATAAACTAGTATTATATATATAACGAGGATGGATGCAAGCGTTCTTCATCCCCCATGGTGAAATCAAACGAAATACGAGTTTCGGTACACTCTTTGATTTATTAAGAATAATGTCCAATAATGAACAATCAAAAATAATCACACACGGCCCAGATGGAAATGGATTACTTTCGGAACGTGGTGAAATCGGTTGTATGTTGGACACACCCGCTCAGCTTGACGTCCGCTCGCAAACTGATGCCTACCCGCTCGGAGGTTGGTTGTCATCGCCTTAGTGTCAAGCGTAGGGTTGCCAACACACAAATCGAATACACCCAAGTCGATATCGATTATCAACTTGACGTTCCGATTTTTGCTCTCTGCGACATATATAATAATAAGGTTGAATAGTATAAACTGGTATTATATAAGCTAAGCTGTGAACATGGATTCATTTATTGTTGCATGGAAAATTAATAGAAATATAGTAAGCAATAAGCAATTACTATAACTTCGAATAATCTTCATTTTTTGCTTGTACTGTGCTAACTTGAGTAATAACCAAATATTGTTGACCTACGTTAACATATTTTACTTATGTTGTTAAATGTCAAGCTTTACTGCAGACAGGGGACGGTGATACTATGCTGCCGCAATACAGTTTTTACTAGTGCGGAGGTAGTTGTCACTTCTGCTGTTATCAGTATTAGTACGAACGTTGCAATGTACCCACAACTTAAAAATATATTATAATTAAGTAAGTACGTACTTGTAACAGCCTAGGCATTGTTATTGGCAAATAAATCATTTCATTTCATTTCATTTCAATAATTTTAAATTTATCGATCATTTATAATATTTGTCATTGTCATACTCATCTTCCTCAAAACTTTAATGCTCGTGTTATGTACAAGTGTATAATGAGAGTTACAGAGTTAAGTCTTGGAGATGTTATAGAATATATCGATAACAACCTGTTTACACTCCCCAGCAGTAAAAATGTGTTTTATTATACAACTCCAACATTAACGAAGCTAGTGCGATGGTGATAAAAAAAAACTCTGCATCTGTAAACACTAGTCCAAATCTACAGATGGCTCTTTCGAACTCGTACAAATACCAGAAGTTGTACTCACTAGACGAACGCGTTGGCCCTACTCGTTGCACTTACGTGTAGAGCAGTAATCGAATAGTTTCGATATTCCATTCAATTATCAAATGACTTTGAATAGTAAACTATGTATTGATCTAACGTGTTGGGCCAATGCTTGGTCGTATCTCTATAGCCCACATAAAATATGTTCCTCATCAACGAGCAAGGTATTAGTTTTTTCCGAGTACACAAGCGATAAGCACCTTATTGGATCAATTTTAGGCGATTCGCAGTGAAAATAAAAAAAAAGTGTTTCTTTACAAGCTCTCAATATTTCTGGTTTCAACACGTAAATTAACTCCAAGTAGAGTCGTCTTCATTGCCCTTTGAGTGACACTCCTCCATATTAGGTCTATTGTATTTGGTCGGACTTCGGTGTGTAATATTATTACTGGCTACACCGACGAATGAAAATCTTTTGTCTCCAGGCACTGCACTAGATGGACCGCCAAGTGGCATCCATCGATAGAGCTTTTAACGTAAATTAGTCTTATTCAATTAAGTAATTAGCCCCAAGTAAACATAAACGTTGATAATTCAACAATATCTTGTATAGAATACCAATCTTGAGAGAAGTAGGTACTAAATGATACTCCGACATAATTTTTCTTCTTCCAAATCATGCCATACTCTATCTGTTGATTAACTTAAAATTGATAAAGTTCGAACGTCTATAATAAAAATATGACTCATGAATTATTGCAAATACAATTTAATATTCCAACCTCGTCAACTGGTGATAAAAATATTAGGAAAAACTCTCGTAATGTACGCGTAGTGGTTTTCAATGGAGCTTCGCAAATTTTGCGCTCCGCTGACGAAATCATTTTTCATAAGCTGTATAACATTAGAATTTGTAATATAATATAATATTTTCTGGTTGTTATTAGTAGATAGACGGTTTGATATTTTGGGGCAATTAAACTCACTGGGAATTTGCATTTAAGTCGCAAAAAAAAAATTGTATTCGAGCAATTTGTAAATTAAAACAATTTGCTCACGTAATTGACAATAATTTTAAATAAGTATAATTTATTAATTGGGATATTAATAATTAACTTTTTGACATTGAGAGTGTATTAATGAATTAAAATTTTGACATAATTTTTGTAATGCATGATGATAATAATTAACATGATTTTAAGAACATTTGATATACTTGTAATAAAAATTTGTATACCCAATGGGTCGGATATAGCGGTCACCAAATCTTTATAACATTATTGTTATACCTTTATTCACAAATAAATATTCATTTCATTTCATAACTGTCAATGTTGTGTGCATTAAGGAAAATTAGCCATCTGTCGCTTAATCTAAAATATGCTCAATAAATATAGTTTGATGTGAAAATGTCCTTTTATTTTATTTCCCCTGGCGCTTCAATGTGCTACGAAACATTAAAATTATTACTTTCTATGAACAGTATCAAAGTTTTAATAAATCCAATATATAAATAAGCATTTCTTTGGAATATTATTTGCAAGTCAGTTTAATAAGGCGATTCTGTAAAAATAAATTATTAGATTGGTCTAATTTCTAACAGATCTTATTATAGTAAAATAACATTTAAATAATATTTTTAATATTCAACTTTTTATGTAACATATTTTTATATTATATTATTAACAGGGCAATGCAAATTGAAGGTTTCTGGACAATGATCAAAGAGCTCTGATAAAAAAGCTTGAAGATCCTGAGTGATTTGTTTGGGTGAGTCAGACAGGACTAAATCAGCGATATGCACTTGCTACACCGGTAAGTGGGGGAGTTAGCGGGTTCTACGCTCACGCATTTGAAATGCTCTTCTGTGGGCTTAAAAAACCTCAACATACGTTTATAATAATTATACGCAGTGTTGTGGCTAGGTTTTAACGATAGAGCAATACATGATGTATGGGCATACATGGTGGTACTTTCGATTGATTAATTTTTATCTTTCGTTTTTGTTAAATTTATATAGCCTACTCTTGTTATAAGTCTGTCTCTCATACCGACCGCCCGTCATTAAGTGTGTGAGTCTTGAAACAGTGTATTTTTTATATAAATAAATAAATTTAATCAGGCATATTAAGTTGTGATTTGTGAATCATTCTTCATTTAGTAACGACAACTGGTTTTGAGTGCTACGACGAAGGGTTACGCTACGACAATTTATGCTACGTAGTATAACTCTACTGCAACAGCTGTTGTCGACTTGATAAGCAGTGTAAAAAGATTTCCTTTCTCTTGCCCTGTTCCAAATTTTATTTGTTGTCGACGCAACATGCCTTTCTTTTTCACTCTTTTTCGCCATTTTGACACTCACTCCCTTCTCAACATACCAACATTCACACATTCCATGCATTTTTCTTCGGTCTTCTTCTCCCCATCCACTTTCATGTTCATAAATTTAATTTTTTAATACATGACCATACCAAGAAAGTCTCCTTTCTCTCAATTTTTCAACAAAAGCTATGTAAAAATATATAATATTAAATTACCTTAATTGCGAGAATAAATTAAGCACCAAGTATTTGCCGTTTTAAGGACCAGCGAACATGATATACAGATTGTCTCATGGTATCCTATACCACAAGAGGTTTGTGGACAAGATATTTGTTTTATTTTCAGATCTATTTAAACTTTAAGGCTATTCTAGGTACGACGATAAGCAATGTTTATTAACTTATATATTTTTACAGTATAGGTCAAATTTATTCGAAACCGAAGTGGCGTGCATAAACATATTAACGTAAGTCGATTAAGCTATGAAAGTATATTTCGATCGTAGCAATTCTCTTTTTCAATTAGCAGGAAAACTCTGATCTTTGCCTACTCCCACGGGAAAGAGGCTTGAGCATATGTATATATGTACAATATTATGGATGACATGATACATTTTCATTAATCTAAAAAATAACAATAATACTGTTTTTTTAATAGAAGCAATAATCATATTATGTCAATTATTAAAATTGTTATTTATTTTTACATGGTTTGCTTTGGTAGCACTTAGAATTGCAGAGTATCATTGCCTTCTTGGCAAGAAGACATAATATGATTATTGCTTCTATTAAAAAAACAGTATTATTTGTTATAGTATGATTGTTCGTATTACCAATTATCCATAACTTTTAACGACGAACCTTTCTAGTTTAATAAAAATTATTATTGTTCCAATTATCGATTATTTTATTCAGTTTATCTATTTTTTTTTTACTTTCTAAATGTACTATAATATTTAGACTAGACCATACTAGTTTATCCTAGGGTGTGCGTATTTATATCAGGATCAACTAGTGTAGTTAAACTGGTCTATTCTATCGGGCTTAGGACAAATTAATTCGGACTAGCCTAAACTGGTTTATCCTATCGCCTATAGGAAGAACTAGTTTAGCCTAGGCAAAACTGGTTTGTCCTGAAATCGGGTTTGGCCAGTAACATATATATATATATTTTTAAGGGTAGGGCAGCAAACGAGTAAACGGATCACCTGATGGTAAGCGATAGCCGTTGCCCATGGCAACACCAGAGGAGTCACAGATGCGTTGCCGGTCTTTTTAAAGGGAATAAGGGGGGAAGGGGGGGTTGGACCTCCGGTACCCTCACTCACTCGGCGTAACACAGCGTAAGCGTTATTTTACGCCGGTTTTCTGTGAGGCCGTGGTATCACTCCGGTCGAGCCGGCCCAATTCGTGCCGAAGCATGGCTCTCCCACGGTGCATATATATTTCATTTTTGCAAAATGTAAAAAAAATAAAAACAAAATATAATTCTAAACAATACACGAAAAGATAACTCTTTGTACTTTACGTATAACAGAGAACTGCGTAGTCGTGTTATGTTCTGGGTAAATACGTTTAACTAATCTAGTTTGCAGCGATATACTTGATCTGCAAATTAGAGTTTTTTAATCAGTAATGCTCTGTTTGCTTCGTCCAATAGTCTGCGATAATCTTCTAGCATCACACAGACTTTGACAGTTAATAGGGTGTTAACCATAATCATTGTACGAAAAAAACACACTACGTGTACATTTCTATCCTGAAGTAAATACATCACAAAGCACTTAGTCAAAATCAATATCTACAGTTTCAGCTCATAATAAACTTTATTTTATAAGCTTTTCAAACATCTATAGATTCACCATGCTTCTCATCTGGACTTAATGACTTTATCCTAGCCAAATCAAAACCGCAAAACTTGGCAGCTGGGACCTCCCTGAGAATTTGGAAAGCGATTTAAGTGTAACAAAAACGAATTGATACGACAAACCAGAGGAGACCGATCATTCACGGTACCAATAATCAGTTTTAATACTTCATGCTTCGGAAGTTTTTATTATAAAGTTCGATTCTGACAATTTCCCATTCAAATGACCAGATGGTACAGATTAAAAGTTTTGCGATGAAAAAAGCACGTCAGTCATAAAGATTTTCCCTTGAGTGCTGTTTAAATGAATATTCAGGGTTTGGTGGGCAAACTTCCGACCGTCCCGTAGTTCAGAAGAAAACTCATCAGTTGCGAGTCCTATAGGTGATTTGTTTCAACTTTGTTCCCCGAAGAGCGTGGATGTAAGAAAACGAAAGTGGATAATGGTAAAACACTACGCATTTTGTCCCAATTTTCTTGAAGTGTGTCTGTTTTTTTATCCTTTCAACATATCCGAGATGGAGCCGTACTAACCGTATTTAGGTTTTATTTTATCAGCACACTTTCGAGTGATTCTATACATACGCGCACGCGTTTTATTTAGCTAAGCTTATTGAAATTTTATTCTTAAGTTACGTTCTCTCAGCAAAATTGTAATCATTGTAAATCGTTTTTGCATGTATTATGGCTAAGCCTGTGATGTGATGAAATTGTATTAAATCTATTATTGAAACAACAGATTTCTTATAGTTCTAGGTATTCTGACAAATAGGGACACTACTACAACCTTAGCACATGTGATTCCTTATGATTCATGGCAAATCTACAAATCTGGCAGAATAAGTAACACAGAAAAACAAGAGTATACGTTGACAATTTGTAACATAAGAAGCACGATACTAACTTCACTGATACCTTCCCAAACCGAAACACAACACTAGAACAATAGAAACAATGCTGCTGTGCTGCTGCATTACATAAAATGGAGTTATCTAATCATAGGTATAAAGTAAATATATATAAAATATAATATAAAGCATGTAGTATAGAGTGACCAGAGGGACACTCTGTCTGTATAGAGTGTTTCTCAGATTATGTACAGAAAGCTTATGTTATTTCGATTTTGATTATCTCTATGAGACACTGATTGTATCATTTTTCACCCACACCTTGTACACACCCTATATAAGAAGCTTTCCCTGGGAGCTTGTTTATTATAACGGAAGCATTTACAGATTAGTGCTTCCCTATCCAATAATACTATAGAATAATGAACATCTGCATTAAATAAAATTAAGATTTTTTGTACAGCATATAACATTTATAATATTTCAGTACATAGAGTTTTACAATTCTTTACTGAGAAATTTTGTACTTTGGCTTCCTACAACACACTGAATACATATTTTTAGTATTTAACTCACGCTTCGTGACAGATAAAAAAAATGACTTCTTAAACAAAGTTTTAAACTGAAACCCAGCAGTCCTAATTAAACTGACCCCATGAGATGCTGCAGTTATTTTAGATTATATTGAGAGCAGGTCAAATAACTACTCCGACAACATAAGTTTCGAAATGCTTACTGAAAAACTTTATCTTCTTTTAAACTCAGTAACACTATTTACTGTCCTCAGTTCAGATGTTAAGAATTAAATACCAGGCATGTTAAAAACAACTGTTTTAAGTAAGTATCAAGTTTTTATTTAAAAACGTTACTTCAATAAGCAACTACAAATCTGTCCTGCCTCTACTTGAAATTTTACTTAGATTCTACTCGGAGCTTGAGAAATAATATATTAAATTATTGAAAATATTTATTTCATAGCTGAAAAAGTCTTATAGGAACGCCAACAAGCAGACTGTTAGTCGTTGGATTGGACAAACAATGAAAGATTGTGGCATAGATGTTACAAACATTTTAGCAAAGCATTATAATAGGTCAGTATCATTGTTGTGTTTTTACAAAAACCATTAAAAAAAATAGTAATATTATTACTATTTGAGAACAAATTGCTTGATTTAGATAAGGTTATGTCAGTTGCAATATATAAAAACTGTCCATTGACTTCTTAAATTTTAATATAGTTATTAGGACATATTTAAATTTTTTAAGTTAATTTTTTAAATAATTCTATTTTTTATCTAGTTTCCTAAAATGTTACCAATCATAATAGTGATATCTTAATCAGGTCATTATAAAAAGTAAATACTTATTGAATTTAGTAATTAAGAAATTATGAATGTTTTATTTAAAAAAAGTGTTATTTTCATTCAATAGCTATATAGCTGCCAACTACCTCTCAAACCATCTACATAGTAAATTTGAAGATGTCTCGGAATAAGCATGAGTATATACGAGGTGCTTGGTCCGAGATATCAGTTATCCACCCTTTCATAACAAATTGGTTACTCCTGGTAGAGAGTAAGGTAGCGAACTGCCCGTTTCACTAGTTGCTCGATTGTGGAGGTCGTTGAATGTAGTGACAATGTAGCTAGTATATTCGCTAGCAAGTTTTCAAAGGTTTCAAAGTTCGCAAGTTGTCCTTTTACTTGGTCACTTGACGAACTTTTTATTGATTCTCGAGCGATGCATGAGTGATTACTACATTATCACTATAAACTGTGGCTATCCTACGTCGAAAAGAGAATCGAAGAACAAATAATCTTAAGACATAATGGGCACGCGCAGACCCATTATGTAATAAAATATTTTTTCAAAAGAGTTAATTTACTATTGATCGCTATGACAATTTTCTCTGTCTCAACATAATTATTTCTTGCTAAGAATTAAATAAAAAAATTAAGTACGTAAATTGGAAAATGATAAATTCTGTAATTTCCGATAAATTTTAATCATACTAACAACCACTAAGCCGTGCCGCATTGATTATTTCAGAAATCCGCAGTCTCGGTAAAGTTAATTAGTCGAGACTTCGTTCTCACCTCTAATTAGCTTCAATACCTTTTTATATTTTATTATGTAATATATCTAATGGTATTTTAACACTTTCATTTCAATTGCTACTATTATTGACAATTAATCTATCCTAACTTATTTTGAAAGAATTATGTATATTTTCATTTGTATAAAACAAAGCATTCGAGCAGATGGACAATCTGCTTCTTTGGCAACACATTTATATAAAAAGTCAAAATAGAAATTTTCTTTCTCGTTAAGTTAATAATATTAAAAAATACGTTTATCTGTGATATTAAGAAGTGATAGTAAGATTTCATTTTATTGAACAATGAACGGACGTGATTAGGAGCGAATCAATCACAAATTCAGAAGTGAAAACTTGGAAACAGATTTACATATTATTATAAATCTCTTCGTCAGAAGTATCTAAAATTACTGAATTGTAAACTGTTCAAATTTATTGGGTGATTTACCCATCAATTAGTTGATGCTCAATAAACCAAACAAGGGTTTATTCATGTTTTGTTGTTACAAAGGTTGCAGATGCTTTTTGAAATCCTGTCCAGCAGCAGATTATTTCCAGTATCGCTGCTTTTATAGGAAAATTATGGTACTATTTTGTAAACTCTGTAAGTATGATGTACAGAACAACGCAATCCCATTTTCGCAATTTTCATGTAAGGAAATGTTTATTTATTTCTAGGACAAACGACGAGGAAATTGTAAAAGGCATGAATAGTCCTCTGAGCTCTTAAAAAGTTTTCAAATTACCTTTAAAAAATGTTCGCCATGGAAATACAACACGTTATAGCTTTTTAAACTCCTCATCAAATGCACACAAATTCACATTCAATTTACGACTCTGTTCACAAGACGAACGTGATGTCTCACGAAATTTATTTTCAATCTACCACTTGGAGCTTTATTTATGAAGTCGACTTCTGTCAGTATAACGTCCATCGATCATCTCGGCTGCGAGGAACCATTTTCGAGCGTCAATCTCCGCCACATGAAAATATCAAAGCTGTTTAGGGTAATAGTGTTCGGTAACTATATCAGGGGACGTAAGATTGTAGTCAATTTCTTATCCATGTATTTATGTGAACTGCGAATAATCTAATATAAGCTCGATCTGGGACAATCAAATAAGACTTGTTCTAATTGAATAAGCACTGGAGTAGTAGTTGACAGTTGATTGAGTGATTTCAGATTTAGTAATTTTCGAAATACTATAGAAAGAAGAAAAAAATATTTTTTTTACATACAAAACAACAATAAAAATAAAAAATAAAAATTACAATAACCGTTGAAAAGAAAAGTAGCGTCGCAAAAATGTTACAAAATTTTGCATACAGAATTGACATTTTATTGGCTATAACGGCTATAACATCAGTATCTAAATTAATTAAATTTATGTAAATATATAAATAGTTTATGCAACATCAGCGGCATAACACAGCCCTACGATCGCTGGTAATACTCGATGATTGCCATTTGTTATTTATCTTATATAATCTGGACTAATTTCGACTGGTTCTTAACTTACTGGATTTTGCTATAATATACCTATCATCTCACGTATCTCGTCTCGTCTTTATTAGAATAATTGTTGCTTTTCTTGAAATTTTAGTAAATTGATTAAATCTACAAAGAATAATTTATTTATGAGGATTAGCAGTAAACTAAGAAAGGATTTTTCAAAACTCACTCTCTCACCGTGACCCATGGTGATCCAAAAATATATTGTATGGTGAGACTACATTTCATTGAAAATTTCGTAGAAGTATTCCTATTGGAAAATTCACTTTCAAGGTTTTTCTATAGTTTGCTTTTTTCCATATTGATAATCCTATTTAGAGAATTAGTTACTCATCGGTATAAACCAATAGATGAACAAACAAGTAAGTTAAAAATCATTAACTGTATTTTCTTCTATACTCGCAATGTTTTTACTGTTTATTTGCGGTAAGAAATCATTGTAAATAGCATTGTTTACGTCAAAACTCTGTTTTGAGATGCAAGGATCAAGGTAAGTACGTAAAGTTGTTTATTTTCGTGTCTTTATCTCTAGACACATAATACTACTGGAAAATATACTACGAAATGAGATACTTTTTGCACATTTTTGAATTTATTAAGACTATACTACTACTACTACTAATTTACTGTTTTTTTTATATAATTAGGTGGCATCGCACGGTTACTATTTGATTTTATCTACTATATGAATATATTATACACATAACCCTTTCGCTTAAATCACACTATCTATTGCTGAAAACTGTATAAAAATACGTTGAATAGTTGAACAATTCTAGGTAAATTGACATAGTCACTAAAAAGTTTGTTTATAATAAGGAAATGTGTGTATTAATAGATATAGGTGAAGATAGTAACGTCGCGTTTGTTGCATACAAATAGTCACCCCCTTCAGAAATTCAAATATCATAATAAATGTTAGTCTACATTGTTCGTAAGAAACAGTTGAACAATTTAAAAAGACATCACAAGTATTTTTGTTGCATTACTGACGGAATACCAAAACATATCACACAGTGGTGAATTCCTAGCCAAATAAAATCTCACTTTTGCACAAAGAGTTAGTTCGTCTGAATCCAATGAAGAATAAATTACACTCGAGCGACTCAAGATGGTGTCTTTCATAGGGCTGCCAAAAAGTATAATTATCTATGAAGCTAACGTTTCACATCAATCTCACTGTACGCAGATAAATATTCAACTTAGTGAAAAGGAAACAATTGTGATTTCAAAGAAATAAAGAAAAAAAAATTACGAATAGCTCCTTTTTTTAACAAGTGTTGTTTGTCATAGGAAATTAATGATGTTTTGAATCATTTTATACATTAATATATTTTTAATATTTTAAAACAATATTTATAATTTATTAAAAATAACACTTAAAAACCGAAATTATAAATCTGACCCGTCGATTGGTAGCGTGTTTAGAAGGCAACATTAGCAAATGGCTTCAATATGCATCCACTATTTAAGTTTGCATATTTTTCACCGCTTAAAGAATTCGGCTAAATTCGCATCAGAGCCAATTTTAATAGCAGTGCCGTGAAGTTGGGAATATTTGTTCCATATATACATACGTGTACAATACTGAGTTATCAACCCACAGTAAATAATAATATTGAATTAATTATTTTTAAGGGCTTTCTCGTCTTATCTACTTATAATTCTGTAAAAATACAATATTTTTGAAACTAAATAAGTACATATAACTCCCCAGACCTGCGTTAGAGGCATTTGGTATATTCCAGTTTATCTTTACCTTACAATTTCCCTTTTAAGACACTATCAGAACATTTTTCATGTTTCATAAAGTTACGTAATTGGTAATAAAGTGATTAAATTGATATTTCAAAAACCAGGTAAGTTAATTGATGACTCTTATTAATGAAAAATTTATAAATATGTAGGTAGAAATATAAATAAATACTGTGTTAATATCTAGTATATAATTTTGCGAGATTTGCCAAGCAACAGAAACGTTTCTCTGCACATTTCGTAGAGCTGTTTTCGTAGAACTGTCGTAATAATCTTCGCAGCTGCTGCTTACATTAGATCCTGTCTAGACAATGAAACTGAATCGTTAAGTTTATTAAGCCACGATACATGTCACACGAGAGTAATTTCGCAATTGAATCAAACAATTATTTATCTTTTATGCACGAGTACTTTGCAGTCAGTAATAATTAAAATATGAAGAAATCAAGAATTAAACAAGTATTATGTACTAATTGTCATCCCATATATTCATAACGTTATATATAACAAGAGATTAAAAACCGCTCGCGTACAAATATTATGCAATTCGATGTCATAATTTCTGGCAGTAATGCTGGAATCATGATTCTAGTTCAACAGGAACTTTTCATATCGCTTTCGATTCTCTTGTGAAATTGAAAAACAAAGTGACAAAATGACGTTGACGCACAAGTAACAACTAAAAACGTCAACTAATAAAATTTTGTTACTAAATATACCTAAATATTTAATAGATATAAATTTCAGTGGATATTTCTAAAACATCTTGAGGAAAAGGGTCTTGACTCTTTTCGTTTTACATTTTCTCGACGCTCGTAAGGCAAAAGAAAACATCATTAGACAACTGTATGCAAGGAAGCTGTATGCAAGTTGTCTAATGATGTTTGAGATAGTTAAGCTTGAGATAGCTTAGCCTGTTGGTGTTTTCGTTCACGTTTAACGTTCGTCAACGTTCTACGATCCAATAAAACAAAATCGAGTCAGCAAAACAATAGATTTTGCGCCATGGAAGATTAGCCACATATTAAATTTAAGTACAAAGTTATTAAGACATTTTATGCAAAATACTTTAGATATATGAAAATGATTTTTACACCGTTAAATTTATTGAAAAAAGTGTATATGCAGAATTATTCTACGAAATCTAGTGTGATTCATTATTCTATGAGTTCAGCTTAGATAATAAATAGTACAAAAATAAAGTTATTAGTAAAAAAATGTTCTCATTGTAATAAAATCAAAATAAATTTTTCATATTCTATAAATTGTATTTACTGGCAAGATACACTTTTATAAAGATATAAAGGATACTCCATTACCGAAGTAATGTATGATTTATTGCCTGTAAACTCGGATATTCTGTTTATAATAATGCACATAAATTAATATTAAGTATATATGTACTTACTATAGGGGTGTAAAGTGAACACTCAATAAGTGTTGTGTGTGAGATCTGTGAGTGAATTATCATATTTTAAAACTTCAAAATATCCATTGCTCGGCAAGAAAATCCCGGGAGAAAAGGGAACAGATATTAGTGCATTCGTTCTCATCTCAGTGCAAACGCAACGTTCCGTGATAATCTTCAACAGCTGGTCCATAACTGAACCCATCCGAAAACGAGGAGAATAATGCTCACTTTGTTCTGTGGAGTTAGTAATAATATTATTAAAAATAATTCCTTCGGTTTTCATACCTTTGTTCAGTCAGCTTAAGATTTATTTTGAGTCGGTGTGTGAATGGCTAATGCAAATATTTTATAAAAACTTCTAATAGAGGTGAGTAATAATAATAATAATCTTTAATTGGATCAGTCGAAATCCATGAATTTTTTGGAGGAATTTTTATAAAAGTGGTCAAATGAAAATTAAAAAAAAAAATTATTCAATGGTGGTGAATGGTGTTGAATGGTATTTATCAATGGTCGTCCATAAGAATGTATTTATTATGTTATATTGCGCACGACACTAGTACGGGAGGACGCTAAAGGCACACAAATTTTAACCTATTAATTTTTTGTAGATTTGCAGAGTAAAAAATTCGCACCTAGAATCAGTCAATCCGCACTTTATCCTGGTAAGTTATAGTATGTTTGACCTCTCAATAGAGACGTACATTTGCTATGTATACTATTCTTAAAGTAATGTCTTAATTGTCGATGATAACTCATTGCCGTAACTCGTTTCAGTATGATCGATGATTTAGCTGCCAGATAATGTGAGAGAGTATAGAATGGCAGGACAGGAGGATCAGCTGAGTAAGATTATTTGTTTAGAGAAATTCTTGCTTGTACGAGTACTTTATTTGCTTTCATTTCCAAATAATTAAAATAATTATAATTAGGAGATTTTTGTAACATTCTTCGTATTTTTTAAAATTCTTCATTAACCCTCTTCCAGAACATACCGTCGCTTTGAAAACAAACAAAACAAAAATGTATAAATATTTCAAATAAATTCATCTTCTCATTTGCCAAGGTTCACTTTTAATCAACTCTGATTAAGTTAAACATCAGCAAAGCAAAGTATAAATTCACAATTCAGAATCACAAGCCATGCGACGGGTGAATTAATAATTCCGGTCCCGCCGTTTTACAATTCGCTCGGGCTGGAAGGTTAGGATGTGACTAAGAACCGGGATCACCTTTGTATAAACCAAATTCACACGAGTGATTAAACTTTTACGAAGCTGCTGTGCCAGGAATTTCTGGATTCTTGTAGTTGATTAAAGTAAGTATCCTCTACTTTGCTTTTGAAACTCTTTACGATAACGCCCTTAAAATAATTTGTGCTAAAAGAACAATATACAGTCTATTCCAGACTTAGTGGCAATAAACATGTTTGTCAATTCAATTGACAAGATTTAACAACTGTGAAAACAGTGTCTAAGATTTAGTACACTTGCTACTTACTACAGTCATACAACTACACTACACTTCTACTTCTTGTCTCAACTCGTAAGGTTCATTAGTTGTTTAGTCAAATGATGTCTCGAGACACTTGAGCAACACGAATAACGCTTCAAATCAGCAGCTCTCATTCTGAGGAAACTGCAATCTAGCTTACATTTATAAATACACTTTACGAGATCCACTTTTTGGACAGACGCTTATACACTTATCTTCAACGCTTGTAGATTTTAGTCTCGATAATCGAATAAAACCAAATCGTCAATTGATGGAATATACTTACCAAAATTTTATCCAAAAAGTTTTGGATTAATTTAGATAGCATTGTTCTGTACTATCATTAACAATACATCGACATCCAGGGGCTTTGTGGCATTGTTTCATGATGATTAGAGTCCACCATGTTGATCCAGCGTCTGTAAGTTTGGTTGTCACTAATATTAATTATTGTATAGAAGATACAAAAATAACATCTACATCAGAGACATTCTCGTTTAAAAGCTATATATTCTTGACTATGAGAATGTAAGTGGCTTAAAATCAGCTAGTCATGTCAAGTCATGCTGATTCTTACGTTAATGCAAGTAGTACCATCTCCTTTTGCATCCTTTAACTTATGCTGTATAATAAACTAATGAACTTCTTATCAAACTGCAATCATAATTTCCCATTACGGTACGGTAATAGAGACAGTAATTTCGTCAATTTTAGCTTTCATTTATAGCATATAACGTTTAAATTTCCTGAATCTGTATTTTTTAAAAAGATATTTATAATTAAATGATCATAAATGCCCGTTACTTCGTCCGTAGCAACACTCCATAAATAGATCTGTTTGCATTTGACTGCTCCTACAAAGCAGTTATTCAGAGCCGGAAATTCGAGTCGACCCAGACCGCTATAGCTTATTCCCAGATGTCGTAGAAAACAATTTTTCATCGCAGTGCAGGATCGTGTGAGCAGAATCATCATACTTACAAGAGAATAGAACAGTATCACAGGCCTTTTCTTTTATCTATTACATTTTGATGTGTCTGGCTTTGACCATATTTGGAGGGTTGGCCGCGTAGTCTGGATACCTGTTGTGAGAGGAGTATCGCCTAATTATAATTAATATTATTTATTTATTCAAAATAATAAACTTAAGAAATTTGCAATCTCAATAGTTACAATGAGATACTACATAATATTACTTAAACGCTATCAAAAATATGTAATTCTTAATAATATGAAGGAGTTAGTTAAAAAAAAAGAAAAAAATAAGAAAAGAAAATTATGATAAAAATTATGATGAAAATATAATATTATTCGGACCACTATCAAAAAATAAATTTGACCGGTCAAAATAAAGCCTAGGTTGAAAGAAGTTTTATATTTTCTAGTAGCTATAAGTATACTTAAAATCTACTACGAACGGGGACTATTATTCACCAATTTCCTCGCTCTTAATGGAGACGCTATCAGTATAAAAACGTTAATGCGCCCGTTTATCAGGGGAGCGAAAAATATTTTTCGGGTTAAGTTAATATTTATTTTGAGCGAGCGTGTTTATCTTGATTACTGGTGGCGGTTTGATGGGTACTTAAATTTTTTAGGGATTCGGCATATTCCATTGACAGCTGATTACCCTCGGGTACCATCCGTCAATTAGGCATATCGATTATTGTTAAAATGTGAAGGCTGAGTTTGCTTTGTCCTTGTATTGACATTCGTGAGGATTTTAATTAATTTTTAATAAGACCAATTTACTTATTAACTTATTTATCATGGGGTTTTTATAATGAAATATTTCTAATTATATCATGGTTTAACTAAAATTTTTCAGTATTCTAATTTCATATGTACTTTTATCGGACAATCTTATGGTAACAAAGGAAACATCGTGTACGTGAAGCTAACCAATTCGCGCTGGACCAGCGTGACTGACTCAGGTCTAAACACCCTAACATATGGAAGGTAGGCATATTGAAGGAAGTATTCATTAGATATAGTTAGTGTTACGGAGTGTAGGCAATTATGTGCCGGTTCAGGTAAAATCTGGGAATAAATATCATAAATTAAAGAAACATCTAAAATGGGCTGCTGCTTAGTAGTAATTATATTTGTGTTGTATAGAAATACCATAACTTCTAAAAAAGGTCACATATAAAACTGCTAGCAACAGGTCAAACTGTGTATACATATATCACGAAAACTGTAATCATTATGAGCAATATAAGAGCTGTTTCAAGGTCAACGCGTAAAGTTAATATATAAGTAGTAAAAAAAATACAGAGCCAGAACTATGTAAAATCACATTAATTATATTTTTTCATATTATTATGTTTTCCTATTGTTTTATTGCGTTGCATAAATAGTATGGTTTTGGTTTAAATTATGTAATTATCTAAAAATGTTTGCTTACACCAAAGCGATTTAAGTGCAATTTACAATATCCTACAAACGAGTACAACGAAGATATCCGTTCAATAACAGCTAATGCAATCTCTGAAGCTGAATCCAATAAGCTGATATTTGAAATGGGAATAACATCTTTTTATTCATGAGAGCTCCACTCTTCATACTGTGTGTTAAGAATTTGTGAAAGAAAATAAAAATAATACCTACCATTTGAAATAACACGGATACATAACAACAAGGATAAAATGATATATCTTCATGTACACTTCTTTACTACAGGACAAATTTCCTGTATAAAATAACTATTCAATTATAAATTTCATAAAACAGTATAACAAATAACACATTAGTAAATAAATATTTCACCAGTATAGAGTTCATTCGACTACGCGGGACCACGTGACCGGGGCGGCAATACACCATCAAAGCAGAGTTGGACCTTGGAACCCAATTTCTCCGGGTCAACTCAAGACGGCCTGATTAGCTACGTATGTGTCTGTGAACGATTACCTCAGTAATAATACTCAGACTAGTACATCTGATATATATTTATACAATATACAAACTATTTCATAGCAAGTGGGTACGAGTATTGAGAGAGGAGCATGGTAACTCTGAAATTTTCTTCTCTATGTATATGTAGATCCTATTGGATTAGTGTCTAGTCTCTAGTTGTACTTAGAATGTTATCGCTTTACTCCAGATATAAACTAGTCATTTTATCACAGGCGTATGTTTATTCCTCGCACTCTTCTTACTGGCACGGGAAGGCATATGTTTAAAAGTTATGATCTTATCAATGGCTTGAGGTGGTTTGTAAATACCGAATGTTAATATCAAGACCAACGCATATTTTTTCGGACAACGAATTTTGTTAGAATACTTCGTAAATAATAAGGGATAACAACAAATCTTTCGATAGCAAAGATTCAATCCATAATATCTATCAATATTGTCCGAGCATCGTGCAAACATCAATCAGTGCTCACAGAAATCATACCATATAGTAACTAACAGAATGACCTGTATTTACACCTCAGCGTTAGATATTTCTTACACTATTCTATTCTAAACTATATAAAATATGAAGAAACTTAGCCTTTCTATTATATGGTCCTTGTTTTTCGGCTTTTAAATTATTCTAGGGGCGATTTTTATTTGATCATACTCGTATTCATAAATTAAAATTTAATAATTTCTGTAAAAAATAAATCTCTAATAAAAATAATGAATATTATTTTTATTAGCTTTTTTTAATAAAAGGCATTGAAGGACAACTTTAATGATGGGTTCGTAAATGTTTTATTTAGATAAATGTATAGATAGTATTTTACGTACACGTGAAATTCCCATAGACTCTAGGATCTTCTTATCTCTTTGTCCCTACGATCCCTCTTCTATACCAACACGTCAAGATTTAGTCCGCCCAACGCTTCAGTGATTAGTAGTGGTCCGAATAGGTACTTTAATTTTATGTACTTGCGATTTTTTGACACCAATACTATGGATATGCCTGGGAACTTACTATTTTCAGAGATTGTAAACATATTATATTAAACTATCAAAATAGTAGTTCATCTGTTAGCTTATTGTTGTAATAATAAGTTGTAAGCATAATATTTTACAATAAAAGCGTAAAGAAACGAATAGCAAATAAAAACAGAAAATTGTATTTTATATGAAATATGCTATCCTTCTTTTGCAACTAAAACAGTTTTATTCCAAGACGAATAATTACACCATCGGAACAACACTGTGTACTTTAATGTTAATATAAATATATGTTTATTTTTAAATTTGATTTATATTGTAAACTTGCAATAAATATCTGTAATATCTGAACATGATTTTTTTCCTTCTACTCACTCCTATAAATCTACAAATAAACAATAAGTGTAATTTTCATGATTATATAAAATGACATAAGTTCCATTGCATTGTATTATTTAAGGTCCTGGAAATCACGCTGATTTTAGGTTTATCCATGTTACGCTTACATTGACTTTCTTTCTGCAAGTAAATAAAATTAAACTATCTATTCCCAGTACTAGTGATTAGTCGGATAACGTGATTATTTGTAAAAGTAATAGTTACGTGTTTCAACTAGCAATCTACAAGTGATGACTCAGTAAAATTACTAGAAATCAAAGCCAGGTTTATCTGAGTTAGTCAATCTACGTTCCCATCCATCGGAGAAGTCTAGCGTTTATTTTTTTTCTATAAAAACGAAGAAAAGAGAAGAATACGACTTTAGCAGTTTGCGATTTTATAAATTTGTGAGAAAAAGTTAATATACTGATTCAATTAAAAAAACATGTCATTAGCAAAATTTTACATATATTCAAAGAATGACTATAACAAAATTAAAACAAGAAAAAACGTTCAGAAGAATTAAAGACAAATAAAAAAGAAAGTAGCAATGTGAAGCTGACCAATTCGCTTTGGACCAGCGTGACTGACTCAGGTCTAATCACACGAATTAGGTCAAAATAGCGTGGAATAATGCCCATTAACCATCCAATCCATTTCATAATTATTAATGTTGTGCAAAATATAAAAACTATAGTCAAGTATGCTGACCTGCAAATACATCCATCGTTTAGTGTAAAATTGGTGAAGGTATTAGAAAAGTCTTATATTTGTATTCTGGTATTAGAAGTAAAAAGAATGACAAGCTATTTAACCACAGGGTTATATTATTATGATAGCGCATCACAATAATGATTGTCACATAAGTATCGCTGTTTGTAGGACGAGCATCGATTACCGTCACTCGCACAGAGTTTCATGGTACAAGGCGTGCAGCTGTTACCGAACATGAAGCAAAAAGGACTGATAACTCCGCGCTTCGTGGGGCTGAATATATATTGATTCCGAAATATTGATGGTAAAATAGACGCAAGTAAGAAAACATTAATTTAATTTTTTTCGAGTAGTTCTTCCATCGTCGTCTTACGGTTAACTAAATATATCTCATAATTTTATTAATACTTAGTAATAACCAAGTCACCTTATTTTAAGCGAAAAATATAGCCATATCATCTTTAGTTTGTGTTCTCTTGTTAAAATTGCGATAAAATGGTTAATATATATTTTTTCTTGTTATGATTATACGATGGTGATGATGATGATTATGAAAATATAATGTCTTTTTTTTCGTTCCGCTATGGAAAAATATTATATCTACCTATGTTATTGCCGTTTTGTATGAAGATTTTTAATAATTTTGCTTTTCACTATTAATCTTTTATATTATTTATTTTCTAACCAAGAAAGCAAACTTTATGAAACTTCTAAATTCATGTTGACAGACATTAAACTACTTGATAATATAAATTTGATGGTTAAAAAAAATATGGTTTTATAAAATTACAGCCAATAAAATAAATAGTTCTGCAAAAAAAATGTTTGAGCTATTTTTTGTTTTCAATTTTAATAAACAAATTGTGAGATTAAAAGACAGAGAGAGTTTTTTTGATTAGTAGGTAATCAAAAATTGAATCATGTCGCATATTTAAAAATATGACATGGGACTTGCAGTTTGTAAGACTCACACTCTTCATTACTTAACTAATATTTAATTTTTTTTAATAAAAAGGAATACACATAGATAAGAAGAAAAACATGTTACGAATGACAGCTTTTACAATGGAACAATACTTAATCAAGCAGAAAGACAATAAGTGCAAAACTTTTAAAGAAGTTTCCCGATTAGTCAACAGAGACTTCAGTAAGTTTGGTGGAATGTTAGCTATAAAGTAGTACAAAGGTATCTAATCAATTGCACAACTAGAATATCGTGCCATTCTTGAGAATGTGATTAAGTCCATTATCAACACCATGTTTCATAACCAAAAATTACCCTTTCATCAAGACACAACGCTGGGTCATAAAACTATTCATCCAAGTTTGGTTAGGAGCGAACCTTCCGGAACTCGTCAGAACTGAGGTCTGACTGTCATTTAGTCCCAATCTTAATCTTCTTATGTATAATTTATCATTAGTTTTAAAAAGTATTACTTGTTCTAAACGCCACTATAAATTGAAGTCTCTAAACCTATCTATAATATTAGCAAAAAATAATTTGACCACAGAAAGAGTAGAAGCTTTTTTGATAAATAATTAGTTTCTATGTTTAAAAGACTCCATTGCAGCTAATGGAGATAATTTTGAATCAACCTTACATATTTTTAATGATTTTTATATTAATGTATTAACTAACATACATTATACGAATATTTTTTTTATGTAATAGAAAAAAAAGTACTTTTCTTGATTTCCAGAATATTTAGTAGGCGGAGGTGTAATTTAACATAAATCATTAACCAATTTTAGTTATACTTCAATGTAATACGGAGCAGACCGATTGCCATTGTCCGGATACTTCACAGAACAAATTAATACTAAAAACTTTGTAATGGATGGTTCTATTAATCGGCGACGTATACGAGATCCATTCAAAAAAATCCGAACTTTAGCCGCTAAAATAGAAGATAGAGTGTCGGAAACATAAAAACCGTCAAAGTAGTCTTCTTGAAAACTGCATGCACTTCTTCCAACAGTGTAGCGGTGTAGTTTCGTTGTAACTAAGATGTAAGTATTCCAAAAAAGTCAAGAATTGCAACTTAAGGTTTGTGATTCTTTGATGTATATCAGATATCCTAGTTTTTCTATGGATTTCAGTATTTCTTATGCGATCACCGATAAAAATACCACGCATAGACTTCTTAACCGTTTTATAAGTCCAATTGTAGCGGCCATATTTCGGTGCTATATATCATCATTGGCAATTCGCACGAATCAAGGACTCCTTTTCTCTCTCTTGAGTTTGGTACTGCGGAAGATGGGTCGAGACATACTACATAATATCCCGAACGCTGCCCAGGTAAATGAATATCAAACTTTCTCAGATATGACATTTGAAAATCAATAAACACAGTACAAACGCAAGCAAATAAAGGTATCACAAAATGTCATATATTTGTAGTCGATATTTATCTTTATGCTTCAAATGTTAAGTTGAAATTCGAAAAAAATACCGATTTAGTTAGCTTTATCTGCTGTGCTCCGTACATGGTACATTGTAATCCAGCGTCTACCGATTAGGTGCTTGTAATATTTTTCTCCTTTAATTTAATTATTATGATATTTTCTTTATTCTTTATGTTTTGCAAATGCAAAATTTTTGAATCTACAATTTAATAACATAAAAGTCATGTAATAAGATACCCTTTCCTATTTCAGAATGTGTTAAAGAAAAACGGCTTTTCAAATTTCCTTTATATAGTATATCTCTATACAACTGTATTTCGCTAAGCTGATCTCGACAGGGTTAACAAATGCCCCGTCATTCTGGAAACCGAATCGTAAGCGCCTCTAACGGTAAATACAATTATCTAGGAACATTAAGAAAATGTCCAAATCCCTGGCTTACGAGTACTTGGATTTACTTTGCCTAGACGATTGTAAAGCCGTGTCCTAATTGAGAGATAACGCTTACAAACGAATTTAAAACAGTACAAATGGTAATATTTAATTTGAATAAGCCCTTTTTAATGTGGCCATTTCAAAGCAAGACTTTAGTAAGTTATATACTGTCTAGTCATCATTATGTTGTGTTAAAGATAAGATAAATTTAAATATGTCCTTAAACGCTTAAAAATGTTATTTGTTTTAAAGAAGGATTCTCAAATATTAGTACGTATATGGTCTAGAAACGAAAAATCTGTATTGAAAATGCCAATTAAGAAATAAATACAAAGAATGTGATATATACAATTTGTTTTGAATATAAACATAAATATAATACATGTACGTAATTTAAAGGACATTGTTCCGGCTCCATACATGTTTTGCCTAAGAACCGTTCGAATCGAAAGTGAATTATATAAACTCTTAAAATTATATGGAATCCTATGAAATAAATTTTCACGAACGGACACTTCAGGAAACTAAAATAATTACGAAAAAAGTTAATATTTTGAGGTTATAAATAAAAAATAACCAACCTTGCGTGAAATATCAGAGTAGTAATATCAAAATAATATTAACAATACTATGTACAGCTATATATGTTCTCTTCTAGAACTAGGAAAGGACTACTCTACTAGATACTAGGAAAAGAGATAGTACCTAGTCAAGTTTAAGATAATTCTTTGACATTTATCATTTTACAAAATCCAGTCCTTTACACACATCCGAGTCTACCAAGTACCTACGCAATGTAATCGGAGTCCGTAATCAAGCTAAAATTGTTAGAATAAATCAATCAATCAAAAATTAAATGAAACGGACATAGATAAGGTATGAAGTACACCAGTGTTGCCAATTACGAAAACTATAATACCTGAATGCCAAGCTTTCGTTTAAAAAATATATAATACTAGTTTTTTTTCTAGCTAGTCAATTTAGGTATTTAAATGAATAAAGTGTTATCAACTAATTTTAATAACCGACTTCAAAAAGGAGGAGGTTTTCAATTCGATCCGTATTTACCGAAATCGCGAAAACTTCCGAAACTGGCAGCACTGGCTGACGGAAAACATTTTATACGGCATCAATAATTGTGACCCAACTTTTTATTTGGAATTTATTTATTTGAAGTGTCCGTGGAATTCAAATTCAAATTCAATTCAAATTCAAAATCATTTATTCAGTCTGGGCTGTTACAAGCACTTGTGAATGTCGAAAAGCTACGCCATCGGTTCGCAAATCTACGGCGGGAGACCTTGTACTGAGAAGAACCGGCAAGAAACTCAGCAAGGGCTATTTTTTTTCCCTGTATTAAATAGATACAGAGTCGTCAATTTGGAAAATGACTTCAATATTGATAATTCATGAAGTCACTTTCCATATGTCTGAATACTCAAATAATATAAAAATAAATAAAAATTATAGTATAATTTATATTCACATCGGTTCTTAGGCCAAAATTGAACAATGTCCTTTATATACAATATTGAAAATGATCCAGGATAGGTTCTAATATTAAATTTTCACTGGGTTATAAAATTGTTTAAAATGTGCGAGAACATCTTAACTGTAGGCACTATTTACTGCGTAAGTCTGCAAGTCGTACAAGCTAGACATATAAAATGATCAGCATGGTTCCATTACGTAATATATCTAACAGAAACAAGTCAAAATCATAAGACCTCGCTTGTTTTAACGAAGCTTGAATGAAAGTTTAAACCTTAACAACGTTGCCCAAACTTCGCTTTAAAGGATATTTTAACCTGGGATCGGTTTGGTAACAGGCTATGTTAGCAGTAATTAGTCGGTCCAAACATGCCCAAGTCGGCCATAAGTTAAAACTTAAGTATTTCTAATATGACGTAAGTTACAAACTCATGTAATATTACGAAACAAACTTTTGATTACGATCATATTTTGACGAAATTTTAACATAAATTTGATATAAAGATTTACTTTACGGTTTTATTGGCTACATTTACGATGGTTGAGATCGGTCTGTGATCAACGACGATGTAAAATCGCTCTACCTCTAAATGGATAAATCTAAAAACCGATCATTCAACTTGTTATTATGTAAGGACCTGAAGGTTTAACAAAGGAGAAAAATATAAGAAGACTTTACGTACTGGAAATGAAAATATTAAAATGGACTGATAGTATGACTTGAATGGAAGATAAGAGATGATTAGATAAGAAATTAAAAAGTAGAATTAGTGACAGAGAAGCTAAGAAGAATCAGCCTAACCTGCTATGTGCATGTGATGAGATGTAAGAGTTACGAATATTATTGCTGCTGGAAATAAGTCTAGGGGAAGAATTAAGAAAGTATGAACTAACGCAAAACTAAATTTCATAAAATCGAAAACAATAGTACCGGAGATTCTATCATTCAAAGTCACATATCATGAGCTAGATCACTTATAAACTTTGCTTCTTTATATTAATAATATAGATCACCACCATGACTAAATCTGAAAGTCTAAACACTTTTCTATAATGGGTAGTTGTTAATATTTTGTAATTTAAACCGGGAAACTTAAGATAACAATTCACAAAATGTAGAGAATTGCGGCCCGTAAAAGCGATGATTCTATGAATGGGTCTCATTCAAACAGACAATGTTATTTGCATTGTGTCTCATAAAGTTGTTTCACAGACTTCCCATTACGCAGTGGTGACGATAAAAGCGAACGCCATCTGCTTATTACTGCACTGTATCGTGAAATCAACACGATTGCTGACAATACATAACATTGTAATTGCGAAAGCACTTTCAAGGATCACGCGGAACACCTGACAAGGATACGAAGGCGCAGGCGTAGAAACTTGGGAGCCGAGCGCGTGTTAACTACAGTCAGTTGTCGAAGGTTCCCGGCGATATCACGCCGCAGGAGGGGTTGACCGGTTGCGAAATACGAAAGCGCGGGACGAAAGTACCGAATTGTATTTCTACTTAACCCTTAACTCGGTCGTGAGTGAACTTAGACCCAAAGTGATTGCGTGAATGAATTTCAGTGGCGGGAAAGGTTTGCTTGAGAGGTTTCATCCAAGGTAAGTCACGTGCCAAACTTGAAAATTTAATGTAAGCAAAAGTAAAAAATGATTATTTGGATTACCGGTAACACCTAAATATTATTAAAACAATGATGAGGTATTTATCAACAATAATTTAAAATGTTGAACATATTTTAATTTAAATGTACAGGTCAAAAGTATCCACATATACTTTGCAATTTTTACAAGAAATAAATAACATTGCTACACATTATTTACGTCAGTTTAAAAAAATCTAATAGTATTATTTCTTATTAAGAAAACATTGTCAAATTCAGGTATAAACAATTTTTTACGGTGCTATTAAAGAATATTCCTTAAATCATTCATGTGCTTTTTCTTATTCTTTTCTGCAACATTGAACATGTGAACAAGACAATACATGACATAAATACTTAATTCAAATATGATTTGAAGGGTAAAAGTTTAGAAAAAATAATGTATAGAGCTATTACTATTATTTAGTGAGTCTTCTTAAGTTTGTATTCCAAAAATCTAGACAGAAAACATCCGACTAAAGCATACTTAACTCATAAACTATAACTTTCAAAATCACTTATCGTAACCTTTATGTACGTCATTATATTTCTTCAAATATATTTGAAGAAATTTCACGTGTCACACTTTTTTAATTGTGGGCAAATCTATATCAAAGGACTTCCAGCCCTAAGCCTTATTTTGTCGTTTTACATAATCGATTACGAAAATAGGAAGGATACCCATCCATCTCTTTAAGAACAAAAAGGTTCATTGCTTGAATAAAACCATTAATCAAATTAAATTAATCTGTTACCCCTTTGATACGATGTAAAAAGATATCTTTTGGCCTAACTGAAATTGGTATCTTTGCTAAATAAATTAATTTATTCATTCTAGTCAACTCAATTAATGGATAATGTGTCCAATATCACCCATCCATTCGCTCACTTGATAGCATAACTTTTGCAATTGACATATATTAATTAGATTTTCCGTGTACCCAATTTGATTATTGTCACGGTTAAAGCGGTTCTTTTAATTCGAAAGCAAATTATTTCATTTAATTAAATCTGATTAAATTGAATTGCCCAATGAATTGTAATGTTACGCTAATACTTAACGTCAGCCTCAAATGTCCAGGCTGGTCATATTACCCAGAAACTGTCTATTTTACCATTCAATAATTAATACGGCAAGCAAGTACTGGCTGCTTCGAGGCGGAATTAATCTACCTGTAGTAAGCACACAACTCGATATTGAGAAATTGATAAAATACTACGTTTACTTTTTTTACTCTTTTTATACCTAATCCAGAAATACAAACAAATAAATTTTACTTATAATTATTTATTGACTTTTAGTGTCACAATTAATTCAACCCTCTAAAGCTTTTGTGCACCAACTATACTCCCACATAGATTACTGTTACAATAGATTACTAGTTACAATCTGAACATTTATTTTAATTGCTGACTCGTAGAAATTACCTTCAAAGCCCTAACAGTAGCCAAGTGGCAACTAAATGACTGTCTTCCGAATGGCCCAATCTACGGATTTCCGTCTTTTGTCATAGTATACATTTCACTAAGACACCCCTAATCCTCTGCTAATTAAACTATTTGTATACACCTAATCCTTTTGTTGTTCTCGAACCCTTAAGCAATGGAGCTCGGAAGAAGGTGATTTAATCAATAGCAGCGACTGGTCACACTATTTTCGATTCTGTGGTACATATTGAGGAAACATGATAACATGCTTATTCTATAGTCATGGTGTGCGTAGACGCATGGAGAGCAATTGGTTTAGTTAATTAACTTCATAAGTATGTTACCATACCTATGAAGGTTTGAATGAATTTATTTATGTTTTTTTTTTATGTTTTCATTCATTTCATTCGTTCTTCACCATCATTTTCTGCTCTATAAACATTATTTAAGACACAGAACTAAACGAAGTAGATTTACAAAGATCAGCTACAATCTGTGTCTATAAATATCCAAACAATTACATAAAGTAACTAGAAGATTTCCAACATTTTCGTTAAATAAGTACAAATAGCATTTTTATGTATGGTGTTTGAATAATCCTTAAATAAATATTCGTAGGACCAAATTAATTAATTGACTTTAATCATATTTTCAATTCATTAATTCGAGTTAAATTTGACATAAGTCATATTCATTTGGTTTTGACTATTTTTATTTATATGTGTGAATTCACGTCATTGCACTTAAAATGCAATAAATGAATAAAAAACAAAAGTTTACCCTTTCTAAGCTAGGCTACTTAAATCAACCTCAAAAGTTAGAGTTGTATTCAATCAGACAACAAGACATATATATTTTTTCAATTATTGTATTTAATGAAAAGAGTTAATACATGTTACTTAAGATTGGCCAAATCTAAGACAAGGTGAATTAGCCATGAATGTTTGTCATTCTTTGCTGATGTCGGTGTAGATTAAAAGATGGTAGAGAAAGGTTGTGATTTTCATCAGAAATAGGTAACTCCTAAAATATAAATCAAATCAGAAGTCTAGTTTATTGACTTTCCAAATTTTCCGTTTCTAGGTCAGCGAAAATCGCCCTATAGGGTTTGATTTACGTGCGAGACGTATAAAATCTGTGACATAAATCGCCATATTTTTGGTGAACTTATTTTTTTATAAGAGTGTTATTTGTGAATGTGAGTACTTTAACTGAACGAATAATGGTAATGTCTTGAATATAGCGTATTAACCGCACGGCAAATTTTTATAGGAACCCACATGTCCTATAGGCAAACACTATCTGCCTTATATATATATATATATATATATATATATATAATATATATATATATATATAACAAATAAACAAACTAATATAGATATAATAAAATCGACAATATAAACGGAATAGTATTATTAGTGGACCTAATAGCACTACAGAAGGGTACAGGGGCAAAACAAGAAATGTCACAAAAACAAAATGTTATGTAATTGACATTTTAATTTTTCAAAGTTAAAAACTTTTTAAGTGTCTCTTAAAATTATTAACTGTTTATAGGAACATTATTTTACTTTACTAAGTCTTATTTTAGGAACATAAAATATTTAAATAAAAACCTATATTTTTTTTATAATCAATAAATCAAAGTAATTCTCTTTTGGAACATACAAAAACTGGTAATGTCCACTGTGTCCCATACAAGGAATGTCCCACTTAATATTTTTTTTTGTAATTACACATGAGGTATGCCTTTAAAATAAGATTGAGCTCCCTCAGAACAAAATCTTTTTAAATCCATTAAGTCCTTGTACTTTTCTGCACTAATAGGTAAAAAATTTTGATAGGAAAAATCTGGCAATTCAAATTCATTTGATGTGTCTGATCCAATGTTCTTTTTTGCCACTTTGGGTGATTTCTCCCAAATACCATTATAATTACTTCTGTGTAAAATAACCCTAGGGTGTTCTCTAACACACATTAATTCTCTTTGGGATTGCACAGGAAATGAGCATTTTTTCAAATATTGGTTTTGAAAAAATCTGTAAATCTTCTAATTAGTTGTCCTATTCCCACCTCAATTACTTCAAAGGGTTTGGGTCTTTGGCGACTAACTTTCAGCAGCATACCACTGGTATGGAACTTCCATGTGGGTTTTCAGATTGATAAGGCCCATATTTTTGTCACATTCTAAGTATGAATGTCCTCGGATTGGATAAGTAATTTTGATGGAATCTAAAAGTTTTCATTTATGTACAACAAAATGAATGAATCTTATCACTGTGTAGTTCTTATTCTGCTATATTATCTCTACGAAACACACAACCGCAACAAATAAAATACTCGACATAACCTCAAAATTATCATAAGAATTCTGGCAGCTTGGACATTCCTTCTTATGTACCGTTACACTATGGACCTTCCCTGTTTTGTTCCTGTATATAGTTTTGAGAACTAAGCAATAAATCTGACTATACTGGTTTTTACACTTTTTGTGTAATGCCAAATAAAAATATGTGGGAAAATAAAAATATTACCATAAAAAAATAACTTTTTAAATTTTGGTGACATTCCTGGTTTTGCCCCTGTACTCTTCTACTTATAATGAGAATAAAAAAATGACAAACCATCCTAGGGTAATATATTAAAATAAATATATACCAATTGCTTGAAGAAAAGCCACAAAATGATGAGAATGTTCTTATACAAACCGAAAAACGTGCACGTTTCCTCTAACCATACAATTTTATTATTAGGTATAATTTAATGATATTAACATAGATCATCATAAAACCGTTTATAATTAAATTTCAGCAAATTTTCCACTAAAATAATTTTATTTTACTCAGTATTAAATTAAATAATTTAGTATTAAGTAATTAGATTTTATTAAAAATTATAAAAGAAAAACATTTACTTATTAGATAATAAACAAGTACTTAATAGATAATAAACAATAATTGCCTGCAGTGAAAAGGCTATGACTCAGCAATGATGCTGCATCATTACGACACAGCGCTGGATTTCTGTCACGCCTGGGGTGCCGGCGCACACATAGTATACGTAACACACAGCTTAGTCGACAAACACAATGATAATTAGATTTAATAAAATAAACATTAAAATAATAAACCATTATATATAATTATCAATATACAA
The DNA here is from genome assembly GCA_036419045.1 of Scirpophaga incertulas. Lineage (NCBI taxonomy): Eukaryota > Metazoa > Arthropoda > Insecta > Lepidoptera > Crambidae > Scirpophaga > Scirpophaga incertulas. The sequence goes on along the minus strand of CM071644.1, from coordinate 13,339,406 downwards.
ATAGATGTATAAAGAAAACAATGGTAACTTTACGAAGTTTACGTAATCTACGCCACAATTTTAATGAAACGATAAAACACAGGTGATAAAAACATACAAAATATTGACAAACTAACATATTATACTTGATAGCAAGCCAACACGGCATTATCCGAAGTCTGAACCATTCCGAGCAAAAATCACTGACACAGATGTGTGCGCAATTCCGTTCCTCAAGTGATGTAAAGAACCACTAAAGAGGGATTTTCCGATCGACAGGATGACGGAATGAAGTTCTTAGGAGGTGCTCGCCTATTTGCTAGTGGCTGAGTGATTTTTGTAATATCATGATGTCGAGATTCACATGTTGTAATATTTTGATTTGGTGTCTCAGAATCCAAGAATTTAAAACGTGTGTTTGAATTTTATCAAATTGTGGTATAAAACAACAATGTTTCGTTATGGGTTTTATCTAAAAGGCAGCTCCTACTTTATTTTTTTAATTTGTATTCTCACAATATTTATTTTTATTCAATTACTTCAACCACACAGCTAAATTATTGATAACGTTTTCTAACATTATGTTTAAAACCAATCTTGTAGACACCAAAATCCGTCATCAAATTCTTTAACAATTAAATTGAATAATAAATGATAAACTATTAGGTATATTTCCGAACTACGCAATATTTCGAAGGTGTAAAATCATTTTGTCTCTATCAGCCTATCTAAGATTTAAACATCTTATCTGAGTAATTGTCAATTCTTCGTTCCCATAATTACTTTTACTTCAAAGTTCCATGGCACACAATTGCCTTATATAGTTGCTGCCCAGTAGTAGGACTACTTATGGGATGATGGTATCCACTCTCATACCACAGAGTAATTGATAGACCTACCCACGATAGATAAGTCGGCCTATTTTAATTTATATAGTAATATTATCCCAGTGCCAGAAATTAGGTGCCAGTTGTAAATATATTACTCATAACCTTCAAAGTAAGGAGAAACTGATCAATATAACGTCTAGTTCATTAAATGAGATCGTGTAACAACCAATACATTGATTCTTCTGCGCATCATAATATCATTTTCTCAAACATGCTTGGAAATTTAAGCATTAATTTGACAACCTTCTTCGAGATAAATCGAAATTGCTGTACTGGCCAAATACATGCGAGCAGCGGCTAGCAAAAAATGTATGAAAATCCATATTTGTCGTGTTTTAGCGGCCAAATACATATACATGTAAATTCATATCTATCGTGTATTTTAAAAATGGAAATATTTGTTGCTCCGAAAAATGGCAAACCAAGGAGGCAACTTATCAGAGTTTTATTCAAATATCGAACTGGCTTGCAAAAAAAGCCTGTTTTATAATGAAAAAAAAAAATACAAACGAATCCTTTGGCGCGTGAAAAATTTTGTTAATTGTTGGTCAAATAAAAGTTCTGCTTGGTACTACTTAGTTTTAATTTCCGCGCATTATTTGAGAAAAGTACTATACAAGCCTTGGCCACGACTAGGCATTGATGGACTTACGGTACATGTACACATTCGTCCATCAATGCCTCTATTGCTGGCCGCTGCAGTAATGTACTATACCCATTCAATAACCTAAAATAAGCTTCGAGCCATATCCCTCTCCATTCTCCATCACTTTGCATACAATTTTAATTCATTTTAATTATGATTGCCAAATTTTTCTTTTCGCGTAGTCTTTCGTGATTTTCGTTATATGCCCCATCACAAAAATAATAATATATTAGTAGTAGCATTACCCAACCTCTCAAAAATACATGTCGCCGCCCTACTACATATACACAGACAATAACTATGCAATCACGCCAACGTACGGAAAATTATGTGCAAATTGAATTAGGTCTCAACTGGCCATTTCAAATTCATATTGCATCCACTGAAGTTGGTAGGTAGTTTGGCACTTAAAACTGCATCCGTGGGTAAATGGCAATAATTTCTATCATAATACATATTTTAACATTTTCTATCCCCTAAAATATGATGAAAATTATTTTTAACAGTACGCTTTAAATAAAATCTGTGGAGTTTTATATAAAAAAAATATCATAGAAATTGTCAATATAAATAACACTTTATAGCAACACTAGCGATCCGCCCCGGTTTCGCACGGGTGCAATGCTGATACTACACATAAATACTTTATAACATTCAGTTATCTCATAGGGTTCAGCCTGTGTTTGCAATGTAAGCGGAAAAAGTGTAATTATTTACGACATCACATTAGAAACCTCAAAAACAACGGTATTTCTCCACTATTACCGTGGGAGAGCCATGCTTCGGCACGAATTAGGCTGGCTCGACCGGAGTGATACCACGGCCTCACAGAAAACCGCCGTAAAATAGCGCTTACGCTGTGTTTCGCCGAGTGAGTGAGGGTACCGAAGGCCCAACCCCCCTTCCCGCCTTATTCCCTTTTAAAAGGCCGGCAACGCATCTGCGACTCCTCTGGTGTTGCGGGTGTCCACGGGCAACGGTTATCGCTTACCATCAGGTGATCCTTTGGCTCGTTTGCTGCCCTATCCTATAAAAAAAAAACTATTTAAGAGATACTCTTTTGCAAAAAAAACGGGCACATTAGATTTTTTTTCTCTACTCTAATGAAGAAGGACAAAAAATAGGTTTTGTTAATTTGACGATGTATTGGCATGTTTTTGAAGCATCCTGGCATGATTCTTTACGTTCCAAATTTAAAATTTGAATTATTAAAAGTAAAATAATGATTATTGTGGATTATTCTAAAATTGCTTTTCTAATGGCGCGAATTGTTGAATCGATTTTAACTAATTACGATATTTTTTAAAACTTTTTGGATATTTTCTGCAAATTAAACAATTTAATCTTTCTTTTTACATTAAATACTACTTTTTTGATATGAGTAACAAAGCGATAAGGGCCGGTAAAATTATTGCCCTACCCTTGAAGAAGGTTGTTCGCAAACTTACGTGTCTCAGCGGCTAAATGTGAGTCGTTCAACTGTCCAGAGGACTTGGCAACGGTATCAAGAGACTGGTGCGGTCAAAAGAAGACCCGGTTCGGGAAGAAAACGATGCAACGAATGCTAAGAGATGACCGCTTTTTGGTGAGTCAGGCGTTGCGTAATCGGAAGGCGTCAAGTGTAGACTTGAAGAAGAGCCTTGAAGAAGTAAGAGGAGTAGAAGTTAGCTTGTGGACGGTCAGGAGGAGGCTTTTGGCTGCCAATATCAAGAGTCACCGCCCAGTTCGGGGCCCTAAATTACTCAGTGAGCACCGTGTTGCTCGACTTCAGTTTGCTCGGAACTGTGCTTCATGGACTCTGGAGGACTGGAATAAATGTATTGTTTTCCGATGAAGCTAGAATCTCTTTGTGTGGAGAGAACCGACGCCGGCGAGTGCTGCGAAGACCACGGGAACGCTATGCGGAAGTGTGTTTCGAAGAAATCACTCCTTATGGCGGAGGCTCCGCTATGTTTTGGGCAGCAATTAATTCGACGGAGCGTACGGAGTTAGTTTTCATAAAAAATGGAACATTAAATGCACACTGGTACATAATGGAAATCCTAATTCTATATGCACAACCCACATTGACTGCACTTGGGGAAGATTCCATTTTTGTGGACGATAATGCTCGCCCGCACCGTTCTGGCGACGTGGAAGCGTACATGCAAGAAGTTGGGATCCGTCGTTTAGATTGGCCAGCTCGAAGTCCTGACCTCAATCCAATTGAGCATGTGTGGGATGTTCTAAAGAGACGGGTAAGATCAGTGCAACCTGCTCCACAAAACATCAGGGAGCTAAAAAGAGTAATTGCAGAAAAGTGGGAACGTATTCCTCAAAACGTTATTAAAAACATCGTGGAAAGCATGCCCAGAAGGATTCAAGCTGTGATTTTGGCAAGAGGAGGTCACACTCGTTATTAGGTTTTTACATTTGTAACTTTATTTAATTAAAAAAAGTAAAAAAAGTTTTGTCTTTATTGCCGACCACTTCTCATTGTTTGGGCGTGTACATCGATTTTAAAGAAGCCATCGTTTTTTTTCTTTTAATAGCTCGAATTCACTTCACGCGCATTAATTTACACGATTATAAATAAACAGACAACGTCAAAGAAATAAATTTCATTTAATTAACTAAAATCGACCTTAGAACGTAAATTTCCTTAGGTGCCCGTTTTTTTTGCAAAAGAGTTTATTGTTATACATAGAAACCCTCCTCTACAATCACACGCCACATCAAATCCGTTGCGTAGTTTTAAAGATTTAAGCATACATAGGGATATAAGGACAGAGAAAGCGACTTCGTTTTATGCTATGTAGTGATTATTATAAAAAAATTATTATTAGTATTATTTCACATATTTATAGCGCGTATAGGCTATTTACAGAGCTTAATAAAATTCTGTGCCGGGTATAGCACGGAGCATAAAACAAAATCTCTTAAGTGACAGTTTTTTGTTTTGCTGTGGCGTTTACACTCTAGTATAGAAATGGGCATTTGAATGATATTTTACGATATATCATTTCAACAACGTCCAGTATGCGTACTGCAGTTACTATCATCGACGACAGTGTTACACCTACTTACTAATCCCCTATATTTTTATGTTCCGTGTAGCGTTGAACTTCAGAGTTTCTTGCCTGTTCTTCTCGAAAAGGCTCTCCCAATTTCCGAACAGGTGTCGAGTCAATATTTTTTTTTTCCTTATTCGTACTTACGGACAAGGTTTTTGTTTTTTTTAAGCTTTTTTTTTTGTTTAGTTTGTTGACGTCAATAAGTGCCTGTAATGGTCTATGTTGAATAAAGATTATTTTGATTTTGATTTTGTGTCTCAACTTGTCAAATCTATATTTGCACATTGAGAAAAGCCAGTAACTATTGCGAGTACTGGTCAATACATATATAGGCAAATATATCACTGTCTTTTAAAATCTCTGAGTTGATTCAAATATGACAGGCCCTCGCCCAAAAAGCAGACCAATATTGGTGCAAAGAGGGTACTGACGTGAGCAGCTTAGGATTGCGAGTGATGTTAGTGCGACTATCTTTTTAGTGCCATGAATGGCGCTGCCCTTATTAGTTGTTATATTGTCGCTTATATCACGTGTTTTAATAAAACACGATCCTTTATAACGCGTGCGCGGGGATACAGATCCAACGCCTAGAGGCTATTTAAGCGAAATTTAATGAAAGCGTGCGTAGAGTATACCAACTGGGTCTAATCTCTATAAGCACCATAAAAATGCAGTAAAAAACTATGCCCAGTTAGATGCACAAAATCTATTGTCATTACCGGTCAAAACATTTCTGGTTTTTGTGTACAAAAAGTTTTAGTAATAATAAAAAAATAGTTATTCGATCACAAGGTTCCATGAAAAACGTATAAAAGTAGTTTGAAATAGTTCTAAAGTACAGATTATAGTTATTCTTTCAATTACTCCTTGTATATTGTTCTTAAAAAGTATTTTGTTGGAAAATTTAGAAAAGCAACGTTTCAAACACATCGCGCCATTAATATTGACATTTTAATTACCCGCTTCATCCCAAAGTAAATTTACATTTGGTAAGGCTTTTGTATATAAAAGAAATTCATTGTTTGTGTCATTATGCCGATGCTGATGGAGGCTTAAATTGAGCCAGCGATGGATTATCGTGGTATTAATCCGACATGCTTCTGCAATAAGGCTACAGAAAGCCGATTTTTTGTGTTATAATTGGTAAATAATTAAAAGTATTAATAAATTGTAGTGTAATGTGAATCTCAAGTATTTTTATTAATTGAATAGCCTATTTATTTATAAATTGTATTATTAACTATAATGAAACTATATGTTATAAACACAGTATACTTGTAAAGCATATGGTGACAATGCCGCAAATGAGTAATGCCGCTCGTGAGTAGCTTTCGTTCATAATTTTCGCATCACATCATTCACCTGACACACACAATTTGACATAGGCCTATACCCAGGGACTATCAACTCATTGGTCTAGAGTAGAGAGTAGAATTTTTCTCGAAAAGAAATGCTTTGCGTACTATACCTGATGATGGCTATAGTCATCAAGCGTATAGTACAGTCCCGTAGAGCACCCAATAAACCACCCCGATGTCCATCTTGTCTTTAGTAAGGATGATCAAGGGACTGGGGAACCTAATTTCTCCGGATCGCCTTAGGACGACTCGACCAGTTACAGCCGGGTCTAAATGCTTTTGGGGAGGACCTTACCACTCTAAGGGTCGTCAGTAAAAATCAAGTATTTATTTATTTATATAATTAAGATTATTGCATTTTCCCCCGATTTGTAAGTCTGCCATATTTTCCAGTCGACTCTGCAGTTGAAAGACATCAGTCATACGATACATTATTTTAATGTACTCTCTTGTTATAAAATATGTGTTACATTAATACATTTATGACTTTAAAAACACATACTGTATTGATGCAGCAAAGAACTCCCGGACGCTTATATTGTTTATCTTAATCATTCATTATCAGCATCATTTCAGCCAATAAACACCCACTGTTGAACGTAGCCCTTCTTTAAAGAACTGCACACAAATCGATCCTGTGCTAAAAGCAATCACATCATCGTGATGATCATGGAAATTGTATAAATGTTATTGTTTATCGTTACAGAGGGTATTTACTCTAGTTATATAACTTTAAGTACATTTACGAACAATTGAGAAAATTTAAATATACAAGCGGTTTTATTTGAAAGAAATGAAATAAAACTTTTTTGTTTTTAGAAAGATACGAAAACGTGTATTATATATAAATAATAGTCTTTATTACAATATAGCAAGGTATACATAAACAAGGATCACAGGTCTTGAAAGTCGCAATTTTAAGCCTTCAATAGCTTAACGGTCTTTTTCTGATTTGTTTAGCACGCATAAGCTAATCAGGTACTCTTAAACTTCAAGTATAAAAAAGCGAGCAAGATTATTTTAATGAAATATCCACTAGGAAGCGCAGCTGTACTCTCTCTGTCACCTCTTTTGTTAGGTTATTATTAACTTCAAAATTATCACTATCATCATCGGCGTTAAATTAATGCCGAAATACTGTATATTATTCCACTTTAAATTTATTTTACCTTTAATGAGTGACAGTAAACTGAGAGTTAAATTAGTGAGTAATAGCTAGAGAACGCAAGATCATTATTATTGCAAATATTTGATGAGCACTATTAAGTTAAAATTATGGTGTTATGTTAATATGCGACACATTAATTGCCGTAACAATTAATAATAAAGGCGGAGTGTGTTTACAATAATTATTATACCTAATTACTTCCATGGCTGCGAGGCAATTATGCTCGGATATGCTTTTGTAATACGCAATTAAATCGTTTATAATCAAATTTAGGCACAGTTGACATTTTAGGTATTGTCTCTTGTGTTTTAGTTATTAGCGTGATAATTTTGTAAAGTCCGTGGATCATTTAAATTAAATTTTTACTTAAATGTTTACTTACTTATTTTTATCACAGACATGCGTACTCTCAGAAAATTTGTTAAATTTATATAAGCCTAATACTTTTCTTATATAAAACAACATTGCGTGAGCCAGATATGTAAGAGGGGTGCAGCTCAGTGACTGGATTAATTTACAGCAGAATGTTAGCAAAACTAAAAAAGAAAATTGCTACAACTATAAGGCATTTTGTTTGATAATAAAGTACCAAAAAAATTAATCACTATATAGGAAGGTTGAATCCATATTATAACTAATATAATTTTCTCTCAGTGTAGACATTTAAATCATGAATCTACCCTAAGTTAATGTGAATACGCATTAAGCACGCTGGCCCGGGTTGGGCTGGTGCGGGCTGATTTACTTCACGTATGCATGTTTCATTACGATCATTATCTTCATGGTTACAGGAGCATATACCTCAAATAACGAGAAACAATATTGGTAGAAAACTGAGTTGACCCTGAATTTCCCGATTAGCTCGTACAAAGTCAATCTCTTAACAGGCTGGACTCGATAGTGCTATGAAGAACAAATAATACACAGCACTATCAACCAGTGAAAATTAGCTAATCGCTGGTTTATTCATCGATTTAACCTCTCCAGCGATTGAAAAATCAGTTCTAAGAATACCAATTGTAATAACCGTTTTTATAACAGTGTAAATAAATGTGAAAGTTGCTATGTGACAACTACAGCCAACGGACATGTTCAATAAAACTGTAATTTCTTACACGTTGTAGATTACCTCTCTTTTTTTTTTTTTTTTTTGTTCCCCTGAGGAAAATGCATTAAATTGCATACCCCGGCTGTGACGAGCCCCAGAAGGGGGAGGCCTACCCACTAAAAACCTCAGGGATGGCCTTTCTCAGGCATGTAGGGAGCCCCCGGGAACAGCAAGCCACCTCCGGGAACCCCCAGCCTCCGCTCCCCTGCCTAGAGGGGAGCCTTCCTCGGGGGAGGCTACTACCTCCCCCGGTCTCCTCCACCGACGACGCCCCCCGGCCACGGAAGGGGCGTGGTCCATCCCGGGTCGCCGTAGCAGTCGCGACTTCCTCGCGCCCGCCGGCGACCCGCGGCGGCGCCGCAGCTGTGCTACCGAGCCCGGCGCCGCCTTCTTCGAGCGGGATCGGCCATCTCCCGACCCCGCTCGGCGGCCATGCATTTGCATGCATTGCCGCAATCAATGCCGGCGGAGACAGATCTCGCCCGATCTCTGCGACCAAGACTCGGCGCTCGGAGGCCCACGCGGGGCACTCCGCCAGCGTGTGCTGGGCCGAGTCGAGGTCGGATGCGCAGTGGTGACAATGTGTCGATCCCTCCCGTCCTATTCGACACAGATACTCACCGAAGCAGCCGTGCCCGGTGAGTATCTGAGTCAATCGGTAGGTGACCTCCTCCTTCCCGTGGAGCCAAGCTTCGAGGTGCGGGAGTACGGCACCGACGGCCCGCTGGCGCGCGCAGATCCGTAATTCGAGCTGCGCACGCCAGGCCGCCACAATCCGTCGGTGCCACTCCCGCTTAGGCACTTCGCGCGCGGGTTCCAGGGCGCTCCCCCCATCGCCCCCCCGGCCGACACGCCGCGACGCATACGTCGCCGCGAGATTACCTCACTCTACCCCATGCGATCTGCACAAGCAAGATATTGGGAAGTTTGTTGAGCGTCGGGCATTGGGTTGTACATTTGGGTTGGGCTGGCTTTTAAATTATTTTATTTATAATAAAAATCAAACACATATTTCTTTTTTTCTAAAGAGGTCTTTTGATTTCAATCAAACGCGTAACAAAAATCATAACTCAGAAAACGAAGAAACTATCGATGAACGCTTAACGAGAAATTAATAATTAAAAAAAATAAGGCATCAAGTCACATTCTTTGAACCTAACATCTTTTTGTTTCGATGTAGAAATCTGTTAACATTATTATAATTGTGGTCCTTGAAATTCGTGTTATAACGAAAGCAAACGATATCATTGATCATATGAAACCTCTTTATCTGAAGGATCAGGTGAGATGAATTCCAAGTTATTGTTGAATCTCTTGGATCCTTAGATTGTTGGCTCCCTTGTTGTGGATAAACAGTATAATAATTTCAAAACATAGGGGGATAACATCAAACAAACGTAGAGGTTAAATAAAGAAATGATAATAAATAAATATTGTAACAGTTGTATTGTAATAGTCGCAACAATATGGGTACCTAAATATGAACATTGAGAGAGTGAGAGAATCAATCGTAACGTCTGTACAATTTGAAAACGTTCTACTTACTCACTATAGCTTTCAAAGTTATAGTGTCGTGACCTTTACAGATCGCTCTTACGACGACACATAAAATTTTTTATGTGTCCGTTTCATTTATCTTTAGGTTATAGAGCTCCATAAGAGTAGTAATAAAACTTGTGACTGAATTGTGGGGAATACTGAAAAAAAATACACTAAATCAGAATAATTTTCTATCCGCAACTAGTATAGGAGATTAGAACTTTGTTGACAACTAACTCATATCTGTTCTAAGGTTACCCTTACGTGGCTAAAGGTATGTTTATGAGTCAGCGGTTCTCTGCGTTACAAAGGTTTTGCTCACTCGCCTCGGTCGACGTCCACCAATCTTACGAGTATTATAATGTCCATACAGTCACAAACAAACAGAGAGTACATAACTCAGCATAGTAAAGATCCTATCACAGATCTTTTAAGTAATAAAAAAATACAGTGTTAAGAATTAAACAGTAGAGTAGAAGAAGAAAAGTACGTAGAACTTAAAGCTAGAAATAATTTATATACATAATTATGTTTTGCGGTCGTTATCGATTGGTGGTGTTTAAAGTTCTTCTCTTTGTAATTAAATTTACCGTGTAAAGGATTTATTACACCATGATAGAGCCAAAAATTAAAGTTCATTGTAACGGGAATCCGTCACTACAATTATTAAATTGTGACTTATTTCCCTCGGGCCGTCTGATCAGCTAGTTGGGGGTATGTTTATTATTGAAAATAATTATGTATTTCAATAGATCTGTTACTGATCTGATGATCTGTGTCTAATGATTTTTATATCGAAATTTTTAACGGGGATAAAAATAATAATTTGTAGGTCACGTGATTTAGTACAGAAAGTAGAAACTGTTATATAATCGTACATATCATAAACGCAATTGACAGCTGATCTTGCGATGGTTGATACAAAAATAGATGTTACATTGTTGAGCATTACTACAAAATTTATGGATAATTATCTACATAGCGTAGACTTAATATTTGAGTACTAGTTGATTTATTAAAAATAATTACGTCATATATCGACACGTAACCCCTAAACCTTGTACTATGTAAAAAAATGACATAACATACGGATTTTGTGTCATTTTTTTTTATTTAAATTATACATTCATCTAATTAATATTTTATATTGAATGGTGAAATAATCATAAAAATATTAATGTATGCATGTACTAATTACACGTTATATTTGAAAACAATTTTCATTCACGATTTTAGCACATATTGAGCGCATTAAAATTACTATAGGACTAATCATTTTAATCACGATTTAAGCATTGTTAGTTTTTTTCGACGATTCGGCAGATTTGCATCCACAATGGTAAAGAGTATACTGGAGAATGTAGGTGTGTACTGTTAGTGAGGCCAAAGCTGACAACGCTATCTGCGCTTGGTCTTGTAAAAAATATCAAAGAATTGTCTATGCATAGTATGAGGGTATCGACCGATTGTTTATTCCAATACGAAACGTGCTGCGAACACCTATTTATCACTGGATTGTAAATTGCTGCCAATCGCAATACATCGCCTCGGTTGACATTTGGGTATTTTTTTGTATTCCACCACATTACACATTTCCTCCCTTGAGTAATAATTGTGTTAATCCAGATTTTATCCAGTGATTGAGTTAAGATTCAAGTAACTAGGTTCTCAGCAATCGCGGATTTATTTATTTGAAGATTATTCACAATCGTTATTTACTTTAATCCACTCCACAATAGATCGCTTGGTTTGTCCAGTATAGAAATTACCGCAGCTGCAAATGGCATTGTAAACTTTTTTTTACTGGAGAGAAATTACGTCCATTGCTATTCTCATATATCTTGCCAATTTATGTAAAGGACTTTTTTAATGCAATTGCTATGTAAAATTGTTCCAATTTTGTCTGTTACCTCGAAATATATGGCATAAAAGCTGAAATGTCGAAGTACACAATAATGCTTAAGTTGTCATTATATCCATTATTTAATACATTACTGTAAATTTGAAAGTTTATAAGTCCTGAATTTTTTTGTATTTGGCTGTTAATATAGTATCAATACAACACTACCATTGTTATGGTACTGTAGAGTAAAATGTGGCTTACCGCCCAAAAGCGGTGATTTAGATTTTTATTCATCTTTAAATTTTTGTACGCATTATCGAACTGATACTTATGAAGGTCAGGTTAGAGATGCATTGATGTACGCGATACATACATACATACATACACTCACGCCTTTTTCCCACGGGGGTAGGCAGAGATTACGTCCTTCCACTTGCTACGGTCCTTACATATCTCTTTCGCTTCATCTACTTTCATAACATTCCTCATACATGCTCGACGATTGCGGGTACTTCTGACCTGGCCTTTTGGCGATACATACAAAGCAGTAATGGTATCATGGCTGATAGCACTCGTGCTGATATTGAGTAAAGTAATCAAGGAGCATGTCATGCCAAATTCGATTCGAAAGAGAGCGGTAGCAAGTGAAAACCATAACCGTGGTGCGGTTGTCAAAGGATTTCCAGTTTGTAATATTGTTCTCTCGAAATATTGACAAGTACCATTGATATTAGTAATAAGTATTGTTTTACAACTGGCCTCGTTAGTCTTACTTGGCCACGAGGCTCGCGACCATAACCGTTTGGGTAAGTCGTAAAAACCTTTACTTGAAATTGACTATCAAAGTAGTGTGGTTTGTCAATAATCTAGCATGCCTAAATCTGTGCATGTTAAAATAATTATGTAGAAGTTATTGCACCATTAAATATAGTAAATTTGTATATAATACGTGATAATTATATAGGTTAGAAGAAAAAATAGGTTAGAATCTGAAGTTTACATTGAGTAATAAAAAACTTACGTTACGTAATTTATGTTATTGCAAAACCTTTGCCTTAGGGGCTGCAGTAGATCGTCAATATTATTACTCTTCCTTTGGACTTCACTGTGGCAGGATAATAAAATACAAACATTACAAGATAATGAGCATTGGGATAAATATTATATTTCTGTTAAAAAGTTCTGTTTCCGTTCCATAATTCTCTTAAGCTAATTATCCTGTCATATTAACCCATTTGCAAGTGACAGTGCGAAATTAAGCATATTACACCAAACTAATTAATACCAGTGCCAGGTTTATCAATTTCTCTCTTACTAATTATAATTGTACTTCGCTAAATTATACAAAATTGCAAGGGAATGACATGTAGTATTTAAACTAAAGAAATACATCTAAAAGTTAATCATAAGATATCATATACGTTTCTGGCTTTATTTTTTTGATGTACACGTTTTACATATCAATAATCTAAGTTTTGATACATTTTTATCACCCTTCCACGTGATTCTTCATCAGAGCTCATATCTGTCCACTGTAATGTATTATTATTTATTTTATGAAATAATTGGATTTTTACAAATAAATCACTAAAAGTTTGAGTACAAGATCTTTATTCCACAGGAATTCAAACAGAATTAAATTCACTAATGTTTACTCTGCAACAATACTTTATACAAATAAATCACTAGAAATAGAAGTACAAAATCTTCATTTCACATGGGATTTACACAAAATTCAATTCACTAATGTTTACTATGCAACAATATTTTATACAAATAAATCACTAGAAATATAAGTACAAAATCTTCATTTCACATGGAGTTTAAACAAAATTCAATTCACTAATGTTTACTATGCAACAATATTTTATACAAATAAATCACTAGAAATATAAGTACAAAATCTTCATTTCACATGGAGTTTAAACAAAATTCAATTAACAAATGTTTACTATGCAACAATATTTTATACCAATAAATCACTAGAAGTATGAGTACAAAATCTTTATTTCAAATGGAGTTTAAACAAAATTCAATTCACTAATGTTTACTAGGCAACAATATTACTGTCAATTCTATCAATTCATATACATAGAATGACTTAAAAATATAAAAGAACTTAAATTAATATAGGTACAGGCAGGGTTTATAGGTCCGTTTGATCGATATTGGTTTTAAGTTGAAATTTATAATGTAAAAGATTAAAAGACGGTATTCCGAGGATAAAAAGAAATCAGTATTCCGTAGTCCTTCAGGAGTCCTTCAGGAACTGGTCCAGGCAACTGGTAACCGTGGTTAGATGGCCGTGTTTGGGTTAGTTTACTCTCTGTCCTTGGCTTACCAAGTCGCCGTCTTCAATTAGGATTTAAGGTAGATCAGCGGTCTATTTAATGCAGCTGGGTCACTTGGAAGTCCCTGGGTGACGAGGGTTAATGTTCAGCCCAAATATAGTTCCCTGAAGATGACATGAATCATTTCAAATAACAACTCTCTTTGCATTTACTTTACTATTTATTAACTTTCAAAAGCGAAGAGTGTGATGTAGAAAATGAAAACAAACATGAAGATACTATTGATTCTAGAATATTACAAGATTTGATCTGGTTAAAATATTAATTTGTTTCATTTAAATTCCCATGTATGTAACGGTTATGAGAGGTAGTTAATGGATTTAATTGCATAAATATTGGTTTCCCACCAGGCATACTATGATGATTAATCAATATTTTATTGTAAAAGACCAAATTTGTTATATCAATTTACCACAGTTATTTTCTCTACCCACACTCAACGGATATTCAGGAAATGTTCTAGAACGATGTTTTAGGTATATGAAATGTATATATGAATCTCAGTTAAAAACTCTAAATATATAATAAAAGAAAGAATTATGAAAATTAGGTACCTTTCTTTCGGGATGATTGTCTTTTTTTCTCTAATTTATATTCGGTGAAAGTAGATCTATTTCCATTAGTCTATATATAGACAACTTCTCTTTTGTAGCAGAGCTCGGCCTCAACAGCCGAATACAGTATTTTCAATTATTTAAATTAGAACAGTGAATAGTTATTGATCACAGCTATTGATCCAAAACCAAATAATATCCGCTAATCACTGCCACAGACTAGTGTGTATATTTTTTTTTTATTAAGTTTTTAATTTTTTTAGTTAGGCAAAGGACACAACCTATGCTAGCCCGAGCAATCTAGCCTGACTATGTTAATCTGTAGAAGGATTAATATTTCTTTATTAGTCCTCACAGCTAGGTCTAGTTTACAGACTCAATTGCCACAGACAAACATTTGCCTGAGGAATAATAAAAATAAGGTTAAACGACTACACTTATGATGATCAATTGCGATTTAACTTTTCATTGACATAAGACTATTCTTTTAAACTACTAATTGTGACATTATAATATTTTAATATTTTTTTAGGGGGAGTGTGTGGGATTACTGATTAAAATACTATCTTTGTAGACGACGCTTGGCTAGACTTGTTGCTTAATTTGCGCCATAGATAATGGTGTTAGGATCATGATTAGCGGTCCACTCTATGGAACTGTCCATGTCATCTATTAAAATTGTCAATGTCAAAGTAACAATTCGACGTAAACATAGCCAATGCGAGATACAATTGTAAAAGTGATTTTAATCAATATGAATAAAAAAATGTCTTTAATAGTACTTAAAATCAGTGAGAAAAACAGTGTTACACCACCACTGAGAAGCAAAATCTTACGCAATGTTATGGTTATTTGGCCTTAGCACGCTAATCTAGTACGTTTTTAAATTTCTCAATTTCTTCGCAGGTGTATGTGTTGGCTTAAGATGTTTTCCTTCACGTAGTAAGATAAATGATCAATTTACATGCGTATATGAAACGACATTGGTTCATGTGTAGGATCGACCTTGGGCGTCACTAAACTCGTCGTTCTAATACCAGTGCCGAAACCATAACGATATTTCTACGGGATTAAAAGGTTCCAAATACAACTCTATATTTTCAATAAATTTCATACAGCATGTTATGGGAAATGATCTTTGTCTTCTTACAAGAGCAGGGTTCATTAAAAATAGTATAAAAACATTTAATTTGTTATACCCCTGCAATATTCGCAATTTTGCATGGCTTCTTGTGGTACCAAACATACAGTCAATACTTAGTAATGCCTCCTCTAGCTCCTCGAACTACTTCAAGTCTCCTTGGCATACTGCTGATTAAGTTATCAATAAAATCTTTAGAGATTGCGTTCCATTCTTCTTGTAACACGTCTTTAAGCTCTCTCAAATTAGCGGACGAGGATTTCTTTTGAAAATTGTCGTCCTATATATATATATATATATATATATATATATATATATATATATAATATATATATATATATATTAAATACATGTCAAAAGATATCACACTAACTATCTACTCATCTCATCACGGTAGGCAGCGGCTTAGCTTTGTCCACCCCTGGAATTGCTGAAGTCCATGAGCAGCGGTTAACGCATGTGTTCCGCTTGCTCGTCTACCACGTACGGTAATAAAAAAAAACTAAAAACATTAAAAAAATACTTTTTTTCACGTTTTAGATAAAATAAAAGCTATTTAAAAAAATATATTGTTATGAAAAATTAAAAAAAATATTGTTTTTTTATAATCTTATTTCCTTGTTTTTCTAAAATTTGAATAGCTTTAATGTTATTAGAATAGGTTGAGCCATTGTTAAGTAAACTGATGAAGTAACACTGAATTGAAGTGAGTGTGACTAATAATTAGAGGAATCCAAATGCAGCTCATCCTGCTTTTGACTTGTCAACCTCACTCTGGATGGACTGTTTCACTCTGAATGTTGAAGCCTTCTTCAACTTATCAACATTCACACACAGTCCATCCATCGTTTCTTCAGTGTTTCTCTCCTCACACGGCCATCTACTTTCATGACCATATCAGGAAAGTCTCTTTTCTCTCAACCAACCAACAACCAACCTTCAGACTTGCAATATTTATTAATGAAACTACGTTACGTATTGGGACGTCTAATTTGACAAGAGATGGTGTTATATAGTCAGATGATCTAAAAGTAATCTTGAAAAAAAATATATAAATACCTCCCATCGAATCAAATTCATATCCGTCTATTGACATTTTCGTATTGACATATCGAAACGATGCATCCGAGGCTCTGATGTGTGGGAACGTACGCTCCGTAGTCAAATAATAGCAGCGATAGAAGCAAATCGCGATCTTCAGTACACAATTAATCGACAAACTTGTGGGATATTGGATATCATTCTTTACTTTAAGAGTTTCTCAGACGTTATTCGTAGCACAACGTGGTATAAATGGATATTTAATCATGATTTTATTACGCGTATCTGTATTGGTATAGCAATCAATATTGTGCAACAATTGTTAATAAAATTTTGAATTCTACAATTAATTATCTTCCACTTTCATTACTTTGGTCCTTAAAATAATTTGCAAATATTTCAAAGCTGGAAACGGATGTAATATTTATTATGTTAAAAAAAATATTTTAGGCACCAACAATACTGAAGTAAAGTTCATTTTAAAACGAAAGCGAAATCGCATTCTTTTATTAAGCTCAACCCGGTTTTGATACTTCTTGATATATTTCAAGAAGAAATCTTAATTCCATTCCTGATACTTACTTCGACGGTTCAGTTATCTATCTCAGTAAAGAGGAGTAAGGACGTAGCAAGACGTGTCTTCTGACTCATAACAACAATTTTCTTTCCTGGCGTAAATGTCAGAGGTTATCGTGAGGGTGTTCTGTGCGCGCTGTTGTTATAAGGTCTTCAAAAATTTACTTATAACGCAAACAAAAATCATAATAATTAAATCTGGGTTCTACTTCATCAAATATGGGGCTATTTTGACATCTGTTATCTTGATCTATCTATTACTCAATAGGGATATTGTCATAATTAGTTGTAATTTTTATCACCTGTCTAATTTTATATGTAATTCACTTAGCAAATCACTAACTACTTATTAGTTTAAGGGGCATTAAAATCATATATTACAGATGAAAACAAACGATCATTGAAACAATGTATTTATTAAGGCGTTTCTAATAAAATACTTTTGGCAACTAACTGAGGATGGTGGAATGATCCTAATTAAACAAATTGGAGCAATTTTAGAACCCATGTATTTGATTCACCTTTAGTTTACGTGAATTCGATCTTATTTTACAAATGCGAATTTGAATGATTACCAATAACATAGTTTTCACTATTCCATTCTTAGCTCATTAGTCCTAATGTTTTTTAAAATTAAATTCTGTTTATTGTCCACTTCTCAACGTTTATTTTTCAAACAACCTATCTCTAGTACTGACCCCTTATATTTCATTACTCTATAACAAATTTATTTACGATTGAAGCTGAGAACTTCCTTTTATAGAATTAAAAAGAAGTCCGCCGTAGAATTAAAAGACATGCAACGTCACATGACTCATCTAAGGGAGCGATCAAAATAAACCTTCAGTGGACTTTTAGTGTTATTCATTGTTGTTCCAAATAATGTATATTTATTGCTTTAATTTAAAAAAAAATGTAAACTTTTTACACAGATTGCCACTTTGGCAATAAAACATAGTTTTGATTATAAAATATTTAGAATCAATGCAAACCAATCTAAATATAATTTGTAAATTTGGAATTATTTATTTTAATATCGAATTAACAAGTGAATGCCACTTTTCCATGTTCACAGACAACAGATTCTGACTACGATTGAACTAAGATCTGAACATACAGACTCTTATAACTAAGGGATCAATCCTCCTTTTTTACGGGGTACGTTTTATTTGATTTTATTTAAATATAGAATGGAAATCTGTTTCTTCACGATCTGTGTTAGTATGTTATCTTTCAACATTTTATTTAATCTTTTAATGTAATTATGGGAAAATTAAGTTTTTATTTTTCTATTTATTTGTAGGCAATACTCCACCAACAGATAAACGCATTCAATTCAATTTAGAGATCTAGAACCCGCATATACGTAAGAAGTAGATATCATTTTACGACTGCCTTAAAGGGTCCTGATGTAGCTATATTATTCCCGAACGGGCATTGGAGGGATATAAAGAAGCGTCGCTGTGTTAAAAAGAAAGTGGTTGTGAATAGCAAGATCTATAAGAGATTTAGGGATTTCACGCTGGGCTTCCACCGAGAACAAAAGGCTCGTAAGTATGACGTAATCAGACATTTCGCTCATGTTGGTGTTATTGTCGTTACGAGAAGTGTTAGTTCACACCAACCGAAATACAACGTTCAATTCGAACAACAGGCGATACAAACAAAAACTATATAAGCCTAAAATAAATAAGAAATCTGTCTTCGTAGAGCAGTGCGTTATATTTTACATTTTAATCTAAAGGTAACTTTTATGTCGCTCGTAATAGCGATAGTTTGTAAATGTAAAACTTGACGTGTTTCTGATTATACAACAGAGAATACAATGAATGTGGTGAGGGATTTATAATACACTAGCTTTTCTCCTGCGTTTTCGCCAGTGTTACATCGGATTTTTCCATAAGAAAAAGATAGTTTTCCGCGGTAAAATTGTATATTCTTCCCCAGGCTTATACCAAATTACATCAGAATCGTGATGCGTGAAAGAGCAAGAAATATCTGTCCATCTTCACAAACCTTCGCGTTTAAAATATTATTTTATGTGACCACTTCTTTCTATCCTGATGATATAAAAAGAGAATGTAATGACAATTCAGGCAAGCGCCCAGACGGTGGTAATAGGCTCTGTTCCTATTACTCAAGGACATGATAATTGGCGAAGTGTGAGTGATTGTTAAATCGCTACATTTAACATTGCGGGATGTACAGGAGGGATAACACTTATTTATGTACGAGTATAATCTATTTTATTGTTAGTATACCTTAATATTAAATCTAGGGTGCGTATCGGTTTTGCGAATAATTTCTCGATGCATGTGCTTAAAATTAATACTTCCTATTGACAGGACGTGTTATCACAATTACAATTGTCATATATCAATCACAATTATATCTCAAAAACTCATCACGAGATAATATTTATTTTTGGAGTCTTACAAAACATAAAAGGAGCGTGATGAACGTATTATTTAAGACGTGACCTTTATATGTTCAAGATATATGTATAAATTAAAAATTTAAGTTTTATATTGCCATTTGTGGTTAGGTTAGTAGGTGGTTATTACCTGAGTTGGAAATACGCATACTACTTTAGTTATGTACCGTATATGCTATACACACATACCTAGAAATATATTGTGGTTTACTATATTCTCTGAGAAATATGTATCAATAATCGATTGTATTCTATTTAGCGTGTCGAATATATAAATAGTATCTATATAATTTAAGGTGAGGCCAAGTCCTGCATTAGGTCTTATAAGGATTGAGATCTTTTTGTTACTTATGTATATTGACAAATACGCACATTGACTACCTCACGCTAAGTGATCACAGTCGCCTATAGTGCATGTGGTTATTGTGAGATTCGCAGCAAATCTGCAACACTCACAAAAAAGTCACGGTACCCAGTAATTTCACTGCCTCTTTTACCCTTCAAACCGGAACACAAAAATGCGAGTAGGTACAGCTGTTTTGCGGCAGATGTAGGTAAGATAAAAGTACCCAATTAACCTCCCTCTGGCCTGGTATAATGTGTATATCGATACTATATAATTTTGTAATTAAACGGCAATTGTAAAGTGAAGAAAAAGAAAATAAGTCACTAACCTATTTTCACTTTGTCATCGTTATGAGCCTCGTTACAGAGACGGAGTAAATGAGTATTTTCCACTCGGGCGTAGTGTTGCTAAGGGCTAATACTACCTTGACAAAATCATAAAAGGTAGTGCCTTTACTCGCCAGATGTAAGGAACAATGTCAGAGTATCTATAAAAATATCTTGCTCACTCAGCTACTCGACATAATGGGCGCCAGAGCTTATAAAAAGCGTCAAGAAAATTACGTGTTTTTTATTTAGAGTAAAAGTGACTATTAGCCTGCGTAGCAATGTTCAGATGTTAGATTTTTGTAGTTATGACAGTTACGTACTACTTAAAAATACAAGGTCTCGATGTGTCATTATTATGTTTTGCCAAAATCTGGTTTAAGAAGGGATAAAAGAAATGAATATCACGCACTGAAAGAAGTTAATTAGTCATATGTCTATTTCAAATTAATTAATATTTTATTTCACAAAATTGTCAAACAATTTTGGTGTCAAAGTTACAACATAAGCTCTTTCGAATTAAGGAAACAAATAAACTCGTTTAGAGTACTACTATGCGCTATTGACATTACCGTTGTTTAATTTAAAACTATGCGCAGGGAAATGGCTTATTGTACTATATGTACTGCTCTAGTAAAAAACTATTAAACTAAAACTTGGTATATATATAAATAGACGATATAAGAAGATATGAGATAATTATAAACAAATATATATACTTCTCTGTGACGTACAAAAGCTATTAGGTGGGTTATTGCCTTATACAATATATATTACATACTCATTATCATCATGATCTCAACCGGAGGGACGACCTTAACCTTCCTCAAGGATTTTATACCAATAGGTCTTGTGATGCCAGTGTTCAGCGACTTCCTTCGATCTTCACCGAATCGCGGGCCTACTCGGAGACCTACCAATCTAACGTTCCCCGACATATACCTGTCAGTCGAGGATCTTTCCGTTCCAACAGCTATTAGAACTGCGAGCAATGTAATCTGTAGAATATACCTCAAGGTTCGCAATTCTTCAAACTACGTAATGTAAATGCATAACGAATTAATTCTATTTACATTAAGCACGCATCTTCATGGAAAGATTAGGCACAATACTCAAAATACAATGAATGAATAAATAAAACTGGTGTATAGGAATAAAATTTAATGTTAAAAACTATCTGACATACCCGCTTAGAAAGAAATTAATAAACCTTCCAAATTCACTGATGATCAAGAAGAAGACCATATGCTAGCCAAATACTCTATATTGTCGTAATTTCCTGCGCAAATAATAATAATATATCTGTTGTACTTTTAAAATTTTTTTATTTTTTCAAGAGAAATGAGAGTACATGATGTTTCACACTACGGTACATGATCGTATGCTCCATTTAAATAATTAGTATAAATGAAACAAAACACGCATGGAGGTGAGAAAATAGTTTGTTAAAGTATAGTAACTATACCTAATTTGAAGTAAAAATATTAAAAAGTACAAATGAAAATGATGTAATGCCAATAAAAATCTCCAAAAAACAATAATTCATGCTTAACTTCAATGTTTATTAACATACCAAATTGAAATATATTGAACCAGGAGTACTCTGTTAGAAGATTAAGTCCAGATACACTCTAAATAAAAAGCGCTACATTATAAAAAACATAGTATAATAATCTCTCCCCAAAGCCGTATCACGCAGATATAAAGGGCTTTGGCTATACATAATAGATTCAAAGTTTTAGTTGCTTCGTTAACCCATCATTGTGTTGACTCCGTAGGGCTTTCACAAAGAACAAAACAATCCTTTCACTGTGATCCACTTAATACCATAAGTATATTTTGCGAAATGGAATATCCGCTTATCCGGTTGTATCCGTATTACGAACATCACACAACAAGATGAAGGCAGGGCATTTAATGACAAGCAATATAGACGAGGATCAATGAATAATGAGAGTCACGCACCAGTCTAAAAAGAAAAGTATTTTAATTAAATTTAATTATTTTCTTCCCTTCGTAACGAGGCGTATTTTATACAAAAAGTTTAAGGAAGTAGCAAAAAGAATGTAATGAAATAAGGTAGATAATTGTTTAGTTTTAATTACGTAATTAGGTAAAAGATTACCAAGCAATGTTATTTGTTTAGAGACAATTGATTCTAAGCATGTAGTACATACTCGTATAGTACCAGGTAGTGATTATTCATTCACATTAGACTTATTAATGCAAATGCCGCATTATAATATATATTAATAGCGATATCGCGATGATATCGCGAGCGTATGCCCTAAGTAATTTGAGGGAGATAAATAAAAGTAGTATCTTCCTACTTGTATAGTTGAGTGGAAGCTCATTTGAAGTACCTACTTTGAATCCTCTGAGCAGTAAGGGATTCTACTGCTACCTTGGTAAACCATCTCATATTTTACGTTTTAGTGTTTTGCCATGTTTTTTAATAAATCGATTATATTATTTATTATTTTCTGCTATGTAGTATTCGTTGCATAACTTTTTGCTCTATATTATAAAATAGAAATTTATTTAAAACTCAAATAACATTAAAAAATGCATTGGTATCCAGTATGAGCTCTTCTCTTCATATTACTTATAATAGTTCAAAATTTCACCCGAACAAACAAACAGACATAAGGAACCAATTTGATAAAAACGTGGTAAAATAGAAACTAGCACTATCTTAAGAAGCTCCGAAAATAACGTTTGCCGAAAAATCTCACGTAATAAATACAAAAAGTACCCACGTAGAAAACTACTCATGGTCTGTCGCCCCAGCTCCGAGGACGGGACAACGTCGAAATATTGCGTCCCTCGGGATATTTCTCTACTTGTATTTGATGCTTCGTCTAAACAAAAAATTCACAGCTTATATGCGAAACGGACGATTTAGCAACCGCTTATTTTTATGAAATTGCAGTGTAGTATTTTATAGAGTTTTCTTTGTGTATATCACAGCACATGCGAATATTGAGTGTTATAAGTATTAAATTATGTAACTATATTTTATTCTATTGTAATAATTATTGTATTGTTATGGTAAGTTCAAATTTTATTTTGATTTTTTATATACTTTTCAGCTACTTATTGAATAGATACATTAAATCTCTTTTATGTTTTCTAGTTACTTTATTGCAGACAGACATGAAATAAACAATCAATTAATTTGTGAAATACTATATTATTTAACCGGCCTATACTACATTTTTTAATTAAATGAATAACATCCAAATAATCCCAGGAGCTAAGTGAATAAGAAGAAAATTGAAAATCGGAAAACTTCTATGACATAAAATAACTACGAATAATGTTTTTTAATGAATCTAAGGCAGTTGTCCCACCGCCGGCGGCAAAAAATATACAATAGATATACATTTCGTGTAAACATCACTGTTTGTTCACACTGCTAACAAAGTCGTCGGTAGTGCACTATTGTGTTGCTAAATGGCAAATGATATCTATGACAATCAACTGGCGGTCATTTCTGTAGAAAAATATCTGCGGCTTTTAAAGTACACGTATTGTTATTTATCATGGATATTAAACAATCAATGGTGCGAGTAATCGCCCATCACAGTCGCACACTTGCTAATAGCCCAACTATAAAACTATCGGAACAACATACGAGTACTGACTTCCCTTTACTCGCTAATCCGTTTCTAATTCTAGCTCTACTCTGACAAGCGTGTCGTTCATCGTCGGCGGCGGGACAACTGCTTAACATTCCTGTTCTCTTCATTCCTTGTGAGCGAATTCTATGAACGAATTGAAATGAAAGGAAAATTATAAGATATATTTTACCATTTTTATGACATTTTTACAAATAATAAGTTAGGAAATGTAAAACTATATAGGGAAAATAAAAACAAACTATTATATCACAGACCTTTTGTTATAAGATCGCAATAGTTTAATAAATCCTCCCTTTTTATCTTGCGCATCAATTAACTGTTACTATATTTCTGCAATCTAATATATCTACTCTGTGAAGACCAATGGGAATAAATTTGATTTTAACTCATGACTGTAGTTATTAGTGTATTATTCCCTTAATTTATAGTGAAACTACTGGTATTACTTGATCTATTGTAAATTAATACTACTGGGAGTTCATTCAATAACAAGAACATTGTCAATTTGGTGAGTTTAAGCGCAATGGCGTTTGCTCTTCTCAGTATATATGATATTACTTGTATACGCTCGCGTTTTAGCTTCTCAGATTAATACAATGTAAGATTGCATTCGGAGCAAATAAACAATATAGCGTTATTATTACTGTGCTTAATGAAACCAGTTAATACTACCATTTGACTCATTGACTTTGAAAGTTATCCGACCTTTAGGATCGTATTCTAAAAACAAACGCAAGGTCAGATAGCTGCTTGAGAGAGGAAAAGAAAAAAGGATTAGAAAGAAATGGTGCTATTGAGTCCACAAAGCGCCATTCCTTACTAATTGTAAGCACAGATTTCGAGCCTCGTTCTGTAATAAGGGACTTGGATTTTTGTAGTTTTATACAATACTAAAACGTGATCATTATATGTAATGGAGGAGGAGGTTTATATAACAAATCTATGCATGTATGATTTTCATTAAGGTATAATAAAATAATACCATAAAATACAAGCATTATACAACACATCATCATCCTCTTGCCAATTTCCCATTATCTGGGGTCGGCGCAGTAGATCTTTTCCTTCCATTCCTCTCTATCAGCCGTCATTTCCATGCTTACTCCTTTCATTCTTATATCATTCTTCACACAATCGATCCATCTTTTATTCGGCCTTCCTCTGCCCGTGTATCCCTCCACTTTCATATTCAACATTCGCTTTGTGACTGACTTTCATCCTCCGCATCACATGTCCAAACCATGCTAATCTACTTCCTCTCACTTTTTCTACCACTGGCGCTACTTTCAGGCTTCCTCTTATGTACTCATTCCTTATCTTATCCATCCTTGTCACACCACACATCCATCGTAACATTCTCATTTCATTTGTATGCAATCTATTTTCATTCTTCTTCTTGACGGCCAGCATTCACTTCCATACATGACGACAGGTCGGATGATCGATTTGTAAATTTTCCCCTTCAGCCTTATTGGCATTCGGGGATCGCACGTTGTAGCTGTGACCTGTCGCCATTATACAACACATATAATTGTAAAAATTAAACTAATAGGTAGAAAAAAGATAAAACTGTGTGCTTAGACCACAACTGCGTATGACTCACAGCGGAGTAGCGGTAAGTGGGGCGTCTTCAGACCGGTCCCGCTTGACAGGACCACCTTCACTTTACTTTTTCGACCACTATTCACGACTGCTGAACGCATTCTTATTTTTTCTAATAGTAATTTCCATATTGAAGTTATTTTTATTAAATTTTCTGTAAATCAAACGCAAGTTTGATTTCAATTGCCTCCGTATGAGAATGTTCGAAAATTAATATGATCCGTTGAAAGATGTTTGGAGAATATAGAAGTAGATTAGTTATTAAGCACTGATGTGCTTCTAATTATTTGACATAAAATAAAAGCAATACAAGCATACAATTTAAGCATTATACAACGTAGATCATTGTAGAAATTAAACAAATATGTAGAAAAAAGGAAGACTATGCCTCTATGACTATCTATTATGAAATATTTTCTAACAAATGATCAATTTTCCTAATTAGTAAGGTATATTTTGAAAATAATTCAAAAGTATCCGTATTATTCTATGAGATGTGAGTGAGTGAGCAGAGCAAAGCATAGAGCTTTCCACATTTATGGTTGTTTGTGAATAAAAGAGGCGCCTGAAAGCTTTTTCGGGCGTCTCTTGCCCTTTACTTAGTGGGTCAATATTAATTCATCTCCTCTCCTTATTTTACAGGGTGGATTGTGCACCGTAGCTGACAATAGTTTATCCCCAGGCGTGTGTAGGACCCTCCTCTTAAGACATACTTAAACCAACTTAATATCCATGTTCTTCTTAGTGAGGGTAACCCAAGATAAACTAATTTCCCCATATCACCCTGGGACAACACGGCTAGTAATGAGCTAGGTTTTAGCGCCTCTAAGAGATTAACTTAAGCGTCACGGAGTTACGTGGAGTTTACCCGAGAGGGGTGAAACCAAGGTTAGTCATGAAAAGCAAGGTACATAACCTCGCTTTCTACCATTCAGTCGTTTGCGTGAGAGGGGAGTGGCATGGCGATCGTCGTTGGGTTTCCTCTCCGCTGCCTCTTGCTGCGAGATTACACTTTTGAGTCATCCTCTTGCTCTCATCTGCCAGCATTTTATACACGTTTAGTGATAACGACTACTTACCGCTACTCCGTGCCGCACGTAAATTTCAACATAGGGATCTCTAAGCCGAACACTCAAATATGTGCTAAAAAGTGTGCTGGGTCGTATTGTCGGGAATATCGCAGTGGTATGCAAATCAGTCGTAAAACTCGCTAGTTACATCGCATAATCTATAGAATGTTTAGGAACTGGGGTTGTAGTAATTTTAATGAGATATCAGTATTACAAGTGTTATTACATTCTTGCTTTTTAATTTCCATATTGCTCATTAAAATTACCACAACACCAGTTTGTATAATTTTGTACACGTATTACGTAATACAAGGGATCAATGTAAAAGTAATTAAACAAACGAGCCCTGTTTTTTACATAAATTTCGTAGCTTAATTTTTGAACAATAATTAGCGGAATGGTGGGAGAGTAGGATTACTAAATATCAAATTAAGATGAAATGTAGATACCTAATTGGGAATCATAAACATTTCAGTTAGGATTTTTATGCCTGAAATCAGATTAATTGTGGAAAGTTTTAATGGAGAGAAATTAAATTTAAATTCTATAACAAGACTCAATGATAAATGACTTTTTGCTTTATACACTGCACTGTCATTAATCATATTTTGAATTTAATCAAAAACACATTAATCTAAATGTTTTGGATGGTAGAAATAGAACTATTTCATTTTTGTTTTTGAAAATAATAATTTGAAATATTTCATGCCTCTATTGTATTATGGGTACTTACTTCGAAAAGCCGTGGTCATGAGTTTCTTTTCACTTTTGTGTAATTTTACAAGAATAGTATGAGTTTTGATATATTTTTCCATAATGTAAGACCTATTGATTGTTCCAGCTTCAGTAGTTTCTACTCTATTAGTTATTTGGTTGTCCCCAATTTTTCCTTTTTTAGCTTTTCCCATTTGTTATTCCATATCGGTACTAAGAATGTCATTTAATTACGTTATATCTTTAACTAGCTTAGCCTTATCACAATTAAAACTTATTCTAAAACATTACGTTTTATGTGTATGTTAATTATTTATATGCAATATTTATTATATCATTATTTTTTTCCTTATATTCATTATAGTTCACAAATTTTCGCAAAACTAGCAGGAATAATTTATTAATAAAAAATATTATCTATATATTTTTTTACTAGCTTTTGCCCGCGACTTCGTCCGCGTGGAATAGTGACTTCCGGCAGATTTTTGGTTTTTCCCACATAGTTCCCGTTCTTGCGGGATTTTCGGAATGGTCGAGTTTCCGCAGAATTTTTAGTATTATTATGTTGATACAACTTAAACAAATTATTTCGACCAAATTTGGTACCATAAAAACGGTCATTGTGACTAAACCTTAAAAGATAGACATATGCCGTCGCGGACTTTTTTTTAGATCATGTATAGAGGAATAATTCTTTCATACATATTTTTTGTGTATCTTGAACCGTTTTCGCAGCGCACGCAAAGAAAGCCTTCAAAAATGAATAATTTTCCCCGTTTTTTACACATTTACCGCTCTGTCTTTGCTCCTATTGGTCATAGCGTAATGTTATTTAGCCTATAGCCTTCCTCGATAAATGGACTATCCAACAAAAAAAGAATTATTCAAATCGCACCAGTAGTTTCGGAGATTAGCGCGTTCAAACAACAAACAAACAAACAAACTCTTCAGCTTTATTATATTAGTATAGATAGGATAGGGCAGCAATCGAGCAAGCGAATCATCTAATGGTAAGCGATAACCGCTGCCCATAGACACCCGCAACACCAGAGGAGTCACAGATGCGTTGCCGGCCTTTTAAAGAGGAATATGCTCTTTTTTTGAAGGTTTCGATATCGCATCGGTTCGGAAATACTGCAGGCGACAATTTATTCCACAGTTTAGTAGTGCGTGGCAGAAATTTCCTGAAAAAACGCACTGTGGTGGACTGCCAAGCGTCTAGGTGATGAGGATGAATGTTGTGTCGCGTAGAACGGTGACGGAAACTAGCAGCAGGAATTAATCCGAACAATACTATATTTAGTATAGTTAATTAATATTTAAAACTAGATAGTCGATTTATTTGTAAATTTACAATTATATGGTACTTTTGAGTAGGTATGGATTAACATAAATATTTACTAATAGAAAGTCGCAATATCCATTATATAATATTTTATCAATCAATCAATACATAGTATAAAACAAAGTCGCTTTCGCTGTATGTCCGTATGTATGCTTAGATCTTTAAAACTACGCAACGGATTTTGACGCGGTTTTTTTAATAGATAGAGTGATTCTTAAGGAAGGTTTGTATGTATAATAAATGCATAATATAGTAGAGAAATACTGATAAATTTAAAGGTTTCTAATGTGATGTCGTAAATAAGCACGTTTTTTTGCGCTTATATTGCAAACGCTGACTGAACCCTACGAGATAGACCAAAATAATGTACTACAGTATTGTACAACTTACAAAAATCCACAAAAAAGTCCGCGATGGTATATGTCTATCTCTTAGGGATAACCCACCATAACCATTTTTTCACTGCACCCGTGCGAAGCCGGGGCGGGTCGCTAGTTATATATATTATTGAAATTTAATTGAATATTTTTTGCGGTAACATGAACTATTCTCTTTATATTTTGTTTCCGATTAAACTACCTTTGATGGTACTCCTGTTTTATACTGTTTAAAAATGAGCTGTACTCATTTTCAAACTCCAGAGGAAGTCTTGTCAAATCTTAATAAGCGGCATATGCATATGTAAATCAAATATTTAGATGAAACGTATATATGGATCAATATATTTTTGGTTTGGAAAAATATTTTTTTCAATTCTTAGGCCAACCCCTAGGTAGATTAAATGAGTTACCTCAATAAAATGAAAATCATATACTTTTTCTACGAAGTGATGACAAAGTGGTGACGAAGTGGAACCTAGAAGTGAACTGTGCCTTGTCGGCTCGTCAAGTTCTGATAGTCTTATTATCTTAATAGAAATTATTGAAAAACATCTTTATTGCACGGCAACAACCCTCAATAATTTAAGAAAGACGGAAAGCGAGCTCCTAAGCCTTTAGGCCAAATAAACGATGCAAATCGCACTCCAAACATTCACCACTTAACCACGTAAACGGGATATTCTTAGATCTACGCAACAGCCAATTAAGAATAAACTTCGCTTTAATCGTAAACAAGAGATATTATAGAAGTGTAAACAACATCTTCCCAACTCGTCTTTTCTGAAAGTTTCGAAACAAATAAAACAGTCAGCTGATAAATCCGTAAAATTGCATGCATATTTATTCTGTAGATATCGTAAACCCAGATAGCGTTTCTATCGCCATATGACTTTTCACGTATTGCCACGCGTCACGCGACGTCGACGGTGCACGGGACCGCGTTGAACCGAGGCAAGTACGATTGTACAAAATATGCATAGGCTATTTTTTTACTGCACTTGGGCCTAATTATTTCAATTAATCGCAACACGCTAAACATTTTGAATAACTAGTGGCATATTCTTGAACACCGTTGACGTTATGAAAGCTTTTTTTTTCATAGTGTGGTGCCAAAACGCGTTGTTATCAACATTATCATTTCAGCCAAGAAACGCTTAGTGAAGAAATTCTATAAATTACCTTTTCGCGTTCTGGGATGGATTTCGACAACGCTGCGTTATAAATTGGTGTGCTTTGCATTTGTAATGTTACATTCTCACATACCTACGCTTTGACGCTGACGATGAAAAGTAAAAGGCAAAGGTATTCTGTAGTAGTCTGTACCAATTTCAGACATATTTGTAGTGTGCATGCTTCTTGATCTCATGTCATCCATTCCAACAAACTTGCTTTTTGTTGTTGCAACTATAGATATTTTATAGACTGACACTAAAATCTGGAAACAACAGAAACAAAATACAGTCGACCTTGCATGAATACTAAAACTGGTATTTTGATTCAACAAGATATAGCGCTTTATATATCATGGTGTCCCATACTAGCTAGACAGATTTATTCCTCAGAATAATAATCAAATAACAAAATTAATATGTCTAGCATAGTTGGTCGCTAACTTCTTAACTCACTTAAATTCTCGAAGTAAACGACAGCAAAAAACTTGCTATAGAAACCGGATTCTGTAATACGAGAATAACAAATTACGCTTAACAATAATCCTTGCGGCTAATGGAAGCATTTTGGTCCATAAATTAAATTTTGCAACCCAAGTTTCGCTGTCAAGTACACCTATCAAAACTCAAGTTCCAAGTGAAGTTTCATCACAAAAGCTACTTTCGTCTGTATAATAAATATCTGCCGCAGTTTCCTGTTTTCGTCTCGCATTGATTGCTCAGCTTAATTTTCATGTAATAATAATCTTTCCTTATTAATAATTTGAAGTTGTTTTCTTTGTGTTCTTATGTTTGTTGAACGCCTAGGATGACGAAGTTGTGATAAAGTTGTCGGTTTGTAGACATGATTAAGAGATGGCGAGTCGCCTAATTTTTGTGATAGATTTGATTATGTTAGCATTAAGCCTCTGTGTACCAGTGATGTATTTCGATACAAGGGGATATGCCATACCTCAAAATATAAAAATTATCATATTTCTGTTTTACTACGGAATTAAACATAAGGAATTAAATAATACATAGTAATCATTAGCTTTATGTAAAACTGTGAGCAGAAAGTATGTATTTAAAACATATTTATTATCTTAGATTAAGCGGCACCTATGTAATATTTGTAACTTTTATTATCATATATACTTCAAAAGGTATACCGTTTTAAGTTGCCAAAAATATTCATTGAAAAATATCTTACAAATGGCAATATTATTAAAAAAATATTCAACATGTCCTTAACACTACTATACAGCACATGAAATGAGCAACTGACTATAATTCACATTTTTACATGCATATAATCTTGCAACTTTAAGACTAAGCATGTAAAGTTAAAAGTTATTTTTAATTATATGAAATAAATAATATGTTTTTTATCTCACTCGGTACTCGAATGTTCAACATTGATAATTATATTACAGGAACTTGCTTACTTATCATATTTTTTTTAATACATGCCCCAATTTTATTTAATATGAGCTAATCTACATGAGATCTCAAGAGGACAATTAACATGGTTACCTGCTTGCGTCTCCTGGAGAATTCCCATCACTTACAAGCGATTGTTGCGTCGACTTCCAGCCTCTGTTAAAGGTTTATTAGAATAATACGCCCCAGACACCGAACAGGCTTCTCATGGAAAAAGTTCAGTTTTGTTAATGAGCTAGTACTTTACCAAATAAGAGGAACCTCACACTTACGACCCATCAGATGTTTTTTTTTAGTTTGAAGCTTCTCTTTTGACTAAGAAAGTTGAAGTTGAGTTCTGTGCTGCTGTCTGCGATTGATTGGGGTCGTGACGAGAGGATCTACTTTCCCGCAATCGTTATGCCACCTACCTTTTACGTTATCACACTCATTGATATCTTCTTGATGATGACAGTCAGCTCAATAGTTCGGTTAGGGACCAGCACAAGGACTAATTGCATTTGGGGTCGCCAGGTCGCGCATTCTCCTACGGGTAGAGTGCGTTCAGCGATATTGTCTGAAGCATCATAGGAAGTGCACAGTGATGTTATCCCCGACATATACCATGATATCTTCCACATCTTTCCACTTGCTTTTAGCTGCGCATATGATTTATGAGAATATCTTGTCCGTCAAATGAATCAGCAGCAATTATGAAACCATCGCAGATCATGATCTATATACGATGGTTTCATAATTGACGAAATATGTTTTAAAATTTTAGTTTTACATAAATGGTAAAATAAAATTATTTTACTTACATACATCTTAATGCAGATAAATCAAATTTAGGACTCAGAATCGCCTGCACCAAATTATATTATTACCTATTTGTTGAATTCGTCAAGGTAATAAAACGTCAAAGAATAGTAGCATAACACTTCGAATGTTACAAAAACATGGAAAAAATTTGGAAATCTAATTTTTTATTACAATATCAGTTTTGAAATTGTGCAATCTTCCGCAGTTGATAGTTTTCGCCATTGACTAGAAGGCATGAAGTTTGTCGGGTCAACTAGTAGAGATAAAATCATTAAAAGCAGCCGTCAAACACGGCGGCGCTCAAGGATTGCGGTAGAATTTAAGCAATTAATAAAATTTGTTCTCAGTTTGCAGACATTGGTTTCGCAAAACGCGCAAAGTTTCTTGATTAAAATCGAATAAATTCAGCATGTTATGAAATTTTACTTGAGGAAATGGGAAAAGACACACTGCAAGTAATAGCTGCGATACCCTTTCTCGTGGTAGCGAAACTTTGCTATGATTTGTTACGTACGAAATAAGTCAAGGGGGAGATAAAATTGATTGATTTAGGAGTGAAATTTCGGTAAGTGATCATTCGCGCCAAACATACAAGTTCGTATCAGTAAAGCCTCTTCGACTTTCTTCAGTTATTTATATCTTCATGTTTATTAAAGATTCTTCTTTCGTTTGAAGACAATTGTTTCATTCCATTGTACTCGTATTAATTGTATTGAGTGTAAACATTTCCTAGTAATCTCGTCTTATAATTAAAAATGAGGTGAAGCCTTTCTATTACACCTCATTGGTGATTTAAATAAGATGAAGGTTAAGAACTGTATTTAGCTGCTATACTTAAAGTCAAAGATATTTTAAGGTGATTAAATTTTTACAACAGACGTAATCCATTAATATTTTAGTAAAATTGACAATACTCCATAAGTGGGATGGTATCAGTCATAGTGATCGGTAATAATGGCTCAAATCGATGGATTACCTTTAATAGGTTTTGAACTCAACATCTCACTATAGTACACTACATATCCATTAGAAAATGGACATTTTAGGTAGCATGGCGTGGCGGCCGTTTATGAAACGAAGTTTCATTAATAGTTTCATTTGGCCATTCTAAAAGACTTCCCACTTCAATGTCAAATGCAGAAAGTAACAGCAAATAGCCTGCACTAGTCCACAATAGAGCTTTCTGAGAAAATACTTTAAAATACGAGCATTTTTCAGTTTTTCAAGTCACACTAGTTTACCAGTGCATTATTATTATTACTTATAAAACGATTTCGGTGTCTGGATTCCTCTAGTACTTAAAGTACGATCTTTTTTAATTAGATGATTCAAATTAACTTAAAGTTTAATACACACAGCAACACTGCAGCTTTTACATGCTAGCCTTGAGAGAGCTCTTATGTCTAATAGTATAAGTCGTATCTTCGTTGTGTCGTTAAAATAGTGGGTGAAAGTTTATATGGAAAGTACATAATTAAAAAGATATAAATAAATTTGATTAGATATAAATAAATATGATATTCAAAGTTTGTTAAAATCTAAAGGGGGTAAAAATAAGGGATGAAAGTTTTTGTTTGAATAGGCTCACAAATTACTGGACAGATTAACGTGAAGGTTAATTTAGGGATAATTTGAGACCGAGAGAAGGGTATAGGGATTTTTACCACGGGAAAATTTATCTTTTATTTTGGAAAATTCGATATAACGCGAGTAAAGCCGTGGCGGGAAAGCTAATTTCATATACATTTTAAGTACGCTAGTGTGCTATATATAATAAATAAAAATTTTAACCTTTTTCGATTTGTCAGTGAATGTGGATGTTTTTATTATACGAGTATAATTATATAATTTAAGTAATTTTGATCAAAAAATAATTTGAACAAAACGAATATATTTTAAGCTTTCTCACACTACATGTACAAGTAACATATTTCGACATAGAAATAATATATGTAAATGAACAAATAAGAAAATTATTGTAAATTTTATCACTCATACAAATTAGACGAATTTACTATATTATTGCATCACGATTGCAATGTACTTAGTATGGAGCATTTTTGAGAGATCCACGACAATGCCACAAATATGTTACTGTATCTTTAAAAATAATAATCGTAGGAATGTCATTTCGATATTTATCAGCTTTCTCAGTGTTCTCCTAATATATGTACAATAAAAAAATGTAATATATTGTGACGTTCTAGCCTCACCACAATCGTCTGCGACGTTTGAGGCGGGGAGGAATAAAAATAAAAAAACCTAACGTCAACAATTTATAAATTTATTAAATATATATATATATATATATATATATATTATATATATATATATATAATATATATTTATTTAAAGTGGGTCGTGGAGGCTATGCCCGCTTAATCTGTGTTTCGCTATCGGCACTTCCCTTCTTATGCGCCTCCAGCGGCAGTCGGTGTCACTAAGCTGGCTGTAGACTGGTGGGCAGGGGGCAGGTGTCGATATCGGCCGTGTGCAGAATTGGGTTTAAAACCCTTTTATTTAATCCGTGCGTAGATCCCTGGAATTCACCATATTCCAAACATTAATGTCAGTTGACCGACATTTACAAAGAAAAACAGTCACCAAGCAGAAGGCGAAGGATTGGCCGATAAAATAGCTGTGTAGCGGCTTTGAAGAAGCAAATAGGAATTTACAATAAAAATAGTCTAAATATTTATTAACAATTAGCAGAAATAATATTTTTATAATTATTAAGAAAATAAGGTAGGTAGCAAATTTTACACTGTAATCAAAACAAAACATTCTAGCGGAAAATAGGAACTAAATCTAATTATATTTCAATTATAACACTGTCTTTATCAATAAGAAAATAACACACCATTATATATATTCGAAACTACAGATATAAACCATCACACAAAATTTAAAAGCAACTAAAATAACAACTATTATTCTGTTCAACACTTACCCAAATGGGGAATCCGTATAACTAGCACTTTACTACTATTTTAAGTATAATGAGTTTAATATGTAAACTATACTTATTATAAAATTAGGGCGAACGACGTTTAATGTCGCGATAGATAATTGCGAGCGTCTTCACCCGTGACCATTGAAAGTAGATGTGTCCGCCTGACCAGGCGAGACGCGGGGAGGGATCCGCGTAAGCCGGGCGCGAACAATAGCAGCTAGCAAATACCAGTCACACAGATCACTTCGACCAATTTTATGCAATTTATCAATCTGTATGGAAATATCTAAATTATGTTTTTAATTAATTTTATTGTAAATATTAATTAGGTAAGCTAGTTAAAGTTAATTATTATTTATTTCTTTGTATAGTTGATAATTTAATATGTGTTCGTGTTAGTTTTAGGTATTATCGTAAATATTATATTATAAAATTATATAGAAAAATATAACTATGTACACACAACGTTACAATATCCAATTCAATATAACACATTAAGAATAGGTCATATTGCATAGTTCGAATGATACGTAACTATATCTCATATTTGCTTTGGAACTAATACATTTGTTGAATTTGAATATTTTATTTTATTTTTTTGGTATTGTATTCCTTTCACTCTATATTATTAGATCAAATATGGAAAAATTCTACGTATTAGAAATCGTTTCCGCCTTAAATAAGAAACCACCGTATACGAGTAACAAAAGGAAACCACGTTAAAGCACAAAATTATTTGGTTATTGGCGTATTCGTTCCTTTTTAAGTCTTCTTTTCTTAAGTCTTTTATGATATTGCGAAAATGTATAATGATATATATTTTTATTTGTGTTTGAATTGTTACAATAGACCTTCTCGATTGTAATGTAATGATTACACTAATTAATTTTTTTTTATAAATCTAATTGAGCTACATATTTATTTTTTGTTGTTTTGTTTAGTTTGCCAATTGAATCAGTCAGTGATTAATATTATATTTACTCAAAGTAAGTAAGGTAAAGCCATTTCACTTGTAAATTTTATTATACTTTAACCAGAACAGATTTTGTTCGAAACATCGATTAAACTGTATACGCAACTGACGTTAAGCTCTAGGTCAACCAATACAAATTAGTACATAATAAATTAAGAATAATAAGTTATGTGATTGGAGTAACATATTAATAATTTGCCAGTTCGAACCTTTTCTGATAGTTTGAGTCGCTTGTGGTTTTGCCTGGCATCGAATCCTATCAGCATTCTACCGAAGGATTCAAGATTGTCAGTTACGTGGGAAAATTGAATTCAGTAGTCCATGGACGATCTGAAGAATCGAATATTTACAGCTTATGCAGTGAGGGAAAAGTTGTAACCTTAGTGCAAGATTTCGAGACAATGACATTCATATATTTTCCCGAAACAAAGACATACAAGTATTTTGGTATGTCAGAATTTTACGTATATTGGTGGAGGATATCAAAACTTCGATGAAGGCTCGTTACTTTTGCCGTCTAACAAAGGTACTTACAAGTACTGTACATCTTTTGTCTGGTGACTATTAGATGTGTGCCTTCAACGGTTAGGTGGCTGTACTTCTTTAACATACTGATATGGTGTCAACTTCTCACATTATATCGCTTTCTGTTGTGACTGTACATAGTAAGTAATTTGGGGGATCGCTGCTTTTTAAATGCAAAGACTGTGAATACAACTGTGAAGTGCAAATACCTTAGGGAATTACTACAACAAGTGAGTGATTCATTGTGATTATATGAGAGATAACTAGAGACTTAACCCTTACTCCACTGCAGTCAGGAGTATTCGTGTTTCGCTTCTACAATCGCAGGAAAATCTTCACAGAAGGTTTTGTTGACTTTGACGAGACCTGATATACACCTCCCGGTTGCGGTAAACGGCGCTTTAGCAACCTTTTAGAGGAAGCCGAGGATCTCTTCCTTTTGTAACTGCTGACGATGTAAAGTTGATAAACAATTACGAGTGTGCGATACGGTTGACATTTGTCGGACATGCCGCCGGCCCAAAGAGGCACTGAGGCATATTCATTTTGGAATATGATTAGGCAGATTGGCTAGTTGAGTTTGCTGTAGGGACAAAGGTGCGAGTGATTTCACTATTTTGACATTTATGACTATTCAGTTTGAGTGAGATTTGCTCGTATTTCACGTGAAAAGTGTTTTGCATGCGAAAAGCCTGTGAGAGTCAAATGGTGCTAAGTACTCACCAGAGTAGCATTTGAATCAGAATAATTATTTATTTTTAATTTAACTGCGCAAAAATTGTCGAGTCGGTTTGAACCTTCATTAATTGGTACAATTTCTTTGAGATTTTAATGGGAAGTAGGAATCAATACCCTAACCGAGTAAAAATAATATCATAAAGAAAAGAGAGCCGTTTGAATTCGTGATTTATGTTTTCACTCGCTCTGAAGGCAACCCTTAAATAATCCGCTTTATTGAACAATCGTTTATAGTCATTGACATTAATTATTAAAGGTTTTAGGTAAGAACAATTAGAAACTTATTTATTATATTATAACGGCCAGACTGGTCATTTTATACCCCACCTTTTATTACAACTAAGATATTATTTATTTTGATACTTATGAGATTTATTATGTACTGTTGAGACTTAGGGAAACTAGTAGCAATTTATCTTGGGATTCAAACAATATCTTTGCATACCCA
The DNA here is from genome assembly GCA_036419045.1 of Scirpophaga incertulas. Lineage (NCBI taxonomy): Eukaryota > Metazoa > Arthropoda > Insecta > Lepidoptera > Crambidae > Scirpophaga > Scirpophaga incertulas. The sequence goes on along the minus strand of CM071644.1, from coordinate 13,301,269 downwards.
AGGATATAAAGGCCACTGCAAAAAGGACTTCAAAGCAGGATTTATAAAATTATGCTAGAAGTAATTTTTAATAAAAATCGTCTAAGTCGCCGATGTGTACAAAATCATTGTTTAAAGCTCAATCTTAGGCTGTGAGAAAGGCAAACTGGTTGTAATCACCGCCCAAGTTTTAGCTCAAAAAAGAAAACTATTTTTTTCTTTATTTTTACGTCTATAGTTTTAGCGTAAATATCTTATGTAACGAAAGCCTTAAGACAGTGTACATTGAAAACTATAGCTCGCTAGCAATAAGTTACATACTCCTTAAATATTATATACTCACCAGCTTCATAACATAGCGTATATAGACTTTTTCAGTTGGTTAACAGCCGTACAACTAAACGATGCAATTTCTCTGTGTAATATATTTTTTTGATATCACACTATGAAATGTAAACTACATTTACAAAACAAAGTGATTTGCGAGTTTTGTATCGTATAATCAGGCTGCAGGCATGGATTATTTATCGATTTAGTACATTGTATCGATGTAGTCAAATATTAAAATATTGTAAAAAAAATATTTTCAAATTACTTTAAAATAAGTAATCACTGTTTTACTTATTTTTGTCTCAGTAATCATGTGTATAAGCTGTCAGGACACATTTCGTCATTATTATTAATGTCAATAACATTATAATGAACGAGCGTGTTGAGGACGAAGAAATATCAGACGTTTACCTATGTGTACTATTAACTAATTTTACGAACCTTGCTACGAAAATAGAGTATGTATATACCTTTAAAGCACCAACTTAAACTCACATAAAACACATTAAAATACAATAGTCTTAAAAAGATTAGGTCCTACTCAACAAAAAATAATACCATTAATAAAGATACCATGATATATATTTCTTTGTAGTACCACTAATGGTACTGTCGTCAAATGGTACCACGGTATGTCAAAGATCTATGCTATACTGATGTAAGGTTATATAGTCTTTCGTGTGCAAGTCATATCTGTACACAGTTAGTTGATTTAAATATTTTGATCACACACTGTATACGCTATATGAAACTACGAAATCATAATAACAACGCAATTAAGAGTATTCCGCAAAATTAAAGCGATACCAGTTTTTTCGTATCAATTTATTAATTAATCGGCCGCCCGACTCTCATTGCAGCCATAATGAGCATTCCCCACGATATAGCATAATAAAATTTTAATTGCAAGCCGTGATGCAATAATCAAGCAATAATCTGGCAGCGATTTAAAGCCTTGATTTTGTTTGTAATAACATAGGAAACGCGCAGCTGTAAATCAGGAACGATTCGAATGTGCATTTCACTGATTTACAGGAATTTAAATTCGAGGAATATACTATTGGACGATAACATCGAGTTACATGTTCATTTATCAATTACTCTAAAATGATAATGTCGAAAATACAGTTTCCAATATATTGATTAAATTACAGTTAATCAATAATTATCTTAATAATAAGCCTATTTATTTTAGCACGCTATCGTATTCGTAATATATTCTTAAAATATATACAAGCTTATTTAACGTCACAGCTTTCAAAAGACTACATAATTTGGGTAATTCGAACTAAGCAATTTTATGGAAACAAGCTACATTTTCCGTATATTCAATCCAATACAGGCGAAGCGAGCTCATTTTGTTAAGGGTAGGTAACGAAAAATACGAGACTTTACAAGTTGACATTATTTACAAAAAGGGGCAAATGGATACCCCTTTTTGTCCTCTATAAACATAAATGACGCGGTTCGCTTACTTTATAAATGAACTAAAAATACAGAGGGCCCAAATGCAACGGTCGAATGACTATGTTTAAGAGCATCTTGTTATTTATTTAGGGTGACAATTCAAAATGTTCTTTCTTTTTGTTTCGGTTTTGACATGATTTCTATGTTGATTTATAGACATTACAATTGTTCTGTTGTTATTGATTGCATTATTGTTTTACATGCATTTTTTTGCATTTGTATTCGAAATGGGTGAAATTTGTATTCGAAATTCAATCACTTCTCTTTACAATTTATTAAATTTTTCATATATATTTACTTTTGCGCAAAAAGAAAATCAAAACAACACAATGGCACTGTAATCAATATCTATAATCAAGTTATACGGAACAAATACACACAGTATGATGAAATAATCTAGATGAAACAATAAAAGAGAAACTTTCAAATTAGGATTCTGTACAAGCTATTTGTTCTCGAATCCTTGGACTGACGCCTAATCTTCTCATCATAGCTAGCCGCTCTGTAGTTTGTAATTTTACGGAATTGATCATAGCCGCAACGGCTAAAATAATCTAATCTTTGAAGGAAAATCTTATATATATATATATTTTTTTTATTATATATGTCTACTCCACGGACTCGTAGTCCGTGCCTTTTTAAACTATCCTCGTTTGGATCTACTACGTACTGTACGTACAGCGTCATATTATCTTATAATACTATTCCATGACTTAACATTAACGTGAGTTGCGCAGCACTTACTTATCTAACAATAGTACTTTCTTATCTATTCATGGCAAGTATTTTATCGACCGCTCAAAATTTAGAGGGATTGATCATCTTGTTTTGATTTTTTTTACGAACTTAATAGTTAAGATCTAAACCAGGTTGGTCTACCTTTTGTCAAAACATTACAACAAGCGCAGTGTTCTTGTAAGAGTTATAGATTTGATCCAAATCATAGGACCCTATTAGTAAAGGACAGATACATGTACTGAGTACTATAGGCAATGTATCGACTAACAATCAACTTAGCAATCTGCTTCTTTGTCAACAAATAAGCGTAAAAAATACTTGTAGTACACAAAGTGATTTTCCGGTAACGTAACAAAATCTTTCCGAATAACAAGAAAACATAATTATCATCATCTCCAAATCCGATAGAGTTAACACAAACATGTCAAAGCATTTGCCAACAAGAAAGGCCTTATATATGTAAATAAGCTCCGCAGATACGAAGTGTAGCTATTTGCGGTAAAGATTGCAGCTCCGAACCTTATAGGCTCTGTTACAAACAAAAATGTTATCGGTCTTGTTTACCCAATACGTTTAAACTAAGGTGGAACAGGCGGAACATGGAATGGAATACAAATAAAAAGGAGTTGAAAGTATCGCGTGATTGTATCGCAGCTCCCTTAAGGAGAACGCAAGCCACCTTTTATGCAAATCGCGTTGGTATTTTTTCCTAGTCATTTCAGTCGTCATTTTTTTCTAAAAAGTGTTACTTTTTTGGCATTTAAATTCTGTATTTTTGATTTTTTTTTTATTGAAATCAAGTACGTCGACCATATCAAGTAATGGATGTTATACAAAATGTATAGATAGTTTGGGAAATCCCAGCAATAATAAATATATTATTTTAATATGAAATATAATACTTAATATTTCGGAGATTTAATAAAAAAAACTTAGAATAATAATTAACTAATGCATACATTGTTTTGCCATTTAAATCTACTTTTTTTATATTTTATATTTTTATATTTAAATTTGCGGGGCCATCTAGGTGCAACAATGTGCGATCATCTCGAAACCTGTACATAATCATTCTCCGAACCTAGAGCTGAGTTTGGCGGCGGTCTGTCCTTGTCATACTCTATACAAAATGACAGGGGGGGATTGTTGTCGGGTTGGTTTTTGGGTTTAGAGAATCAGGCTAAAATCGACACCATTGCAGGGTTAATTTAATTATTAATGTATGTTAGGATAGCTTATTATTATTAGATTAATTAATTTTATTGTATAAAATATTGAAAGTAAGTGTATTGTTAAATGGTTGTATGTAGGTTATATATTAGGATAGTTATTAGATAAGAAAGTACTATTGTTAGATAAGTAAGTGCTGCGCAACTCACGTTTATGTTAAGTCACGGAATAGTATCATAAGATAATATGATGCTGTACGTATAGTACGTAGTAGATCCAAACGAGGACAGTTTAAAAAAGGCACGGACTACGAGTCCGTGGAGTAGATATATATAATATATAAAAAAAAATCAATTTTTTCGAGAAATTGTAATTTATTAACATATATTCTACAATCTATTTCCATACGTATTAAAACAGAAACAATTTCATAAAAATCATTTAAGAAGAGTGCGACTAAAACAGCGTAACACATGATTTTTATTGTAGATATTTTGAAGATTTATTAACTAATACATATGTAATATATATATTTATTAGTTTAGGTATATTAGTAGGTATACATATTTACATTATCCACTGTTGGAAATCCAATTAAACGCGTTATAGGTATTCAAACAATGTGTACATGTAAATTTTTTCTAAGAACTTCACTGTTATGAATTGTTTTCGCTCTCCAAAAAGCATAACTTACATCATTAGTGTTACTAAACTTTCACCTGCAAGTAACTTACCAAGTCAATTCTCTTTTTTATTTCTCGTAAAAATAAATCTCCGGAAAGATAGAAAGCGAAACTTTTGCGTGGACAGATCCAATTGTTTTTGTGAGTTTCAGACGACTTCAACGACATTATATCTATTGTATGAAGCTTCATGCGCATTATTTCAATAATGAGACTAGCTAAAGAAACCAATCCAGCATAAGACTTCGTGACAATTATAGCTAAGTATTATTGTATCGAGCGTGTTATGCCTCATCGCTGGATTCACTGGATGTTGTGACAATCGAGACAACGTAAGATATCTGCGTATAGATAAGAAACTAGAAGGAAAACGTAACGTTACTGCCTAGAGTGATTTTTGAGTGGGATTTTTGTCATGCAACAAAAATAGCATTGTTGTGTACAGTGGTTGAGGAGGCCACCTAACCTTAAAAAATATAGGCAGCTTTTCTCTTATATGTACAAAACAATATTTCTAAGTTAAAGTTAAGATTATGTGATCGCCTGATGTCGAAATGAATGAAGCATTATTTATTTTCAGTTACTAATGTTGTTATTATTCGTATTGGATATTAGTTTGTAAAAAAATAATACCTGTGATCAGGGATCCCTTCAAGCTGAGGACTTAAAATATATATTTTTTTTCTAACACTAAGTAAAGGTGATGTCTGAATTATTTTTTGTCTTCGCGTGATAAACATTTTTAACCTCGTCATAGTAGTTCAATAAGAAGTAATTGTTATCAGCTATCCCAATCTGCATTCGAATTGCATATAAATCATGCTAAAATTGTCGCATTTATTAGACACCAAAGTACCTTTGCAATATAATTGGAATAAATGTCAGTTAAATTTTCTGCAAACTGCGCCATATCGCCATAATTTTTCTACATAAGACTTCCTTGGTACACTTAAATACATGAGCAATCCAGTAAGCTCTCTACGTGAAGCTCGAGTAGAGGAAGCTCTCTAAGCGTTTTTCCTTCCAATTTCATTCCGAGTTCCATTAAAGTTTTAATTTACTAACAGTTCTTCATATATTTACGTATGTTTCTTATACATGAATTTTATTTGAAATATGTAAATTTGGGTAAATAAACTATATGTATATTCTTCTTAATCACTGTTTTTGATTGTAGTAACAATAAAGCTTTATAATAAAGCTCAAAATCACCGAAAGAGCTATAGAAAGGGCTATGCTCGGAGATGATTTACGTGATAAAATCCGCAGAAGAACTAGGACCACTGACTTAGGCAAGAGATACCGGAAAGTTGGTAGAATATTGCAGATAGGCACTGGATACTAGCAACGCAAAACAAAAAATTCTTGGGGAAGCCTATATCCAGCAGTAGATGACTCTCGACTATTACCCCGATGATTACCCCGGTTACCCCGGCAATAGCAAGGAATGTCTGTTTGGATATAAATATCCATCTAAATATTTAAAACAAAGTTAGAAAAACAATTACTATGTTTTTTGTTCCTTTCACTCTAATCACTACTAATTATAACCTAGTTTAGGCAAACATACATGTGTACACCTTATCATAATTTTGTTTTATTTTTTTTTATTGAATTTATACTCTCAGAGAATATGTTTGTCTATGTATTGTTTAAGGGTGTCGGTGTTTCTTTGCTTATATTCTAAAAAAAATATCATATTCAAACAGAGGTTCAGAATTTTTTTTCAGAAAAAGTTTTTAAGGAATTCAACTTAAGGTTGATTCCATTTTTCAACCAACTTTTTTCCAATCTTTCCATCAGATGAAGAAATCCAAGACCTTTTCTAACATACCTTTATAAAAAACAACTAGTAAATAGGTACAGCATTAACACGATAACAATGAAGCACCCTATTTCCATAATTTCTTACAGTTATATAAGATTACAAACAACGCAATAAGCAGTTCATTTTATATTAAATTGTACAAACTAATTAACAAAAATAAAGTTGTTAGGACATCTCTGTGAACTCGGCTGTATCATGAAAACGAAATAAACATGTTTGCTCCCTTACTCAAATAAATTAGATGAAATGGCAATTGCTCGAAAGATTTTCACGGTGTTTTTTATTCTCGACTCTGCCTAATGCCGAGGTCATACGAACAGTGGCAGAGATGAGAGTGGGAAAATATATTACCCACTTTATGTGTCAAGGGCATTATATCGATAAAACTTCCTTTTCAGGACTTGATCACGTGTTATTTTCTGCAGTGGCGTTTTTGAACTCTATATGAAATGAACTAATGTAAAGCATTTCGGTGGAAACTCAAATATTAGCCAAAAACATTAATACACCACCAACGAGTATAAATGTTGTTATGAATTATCAATGTATTGAAAATTCTGATACCAGACTAAGAAATAATATATGTATAATACAATCATGTTTCTAAATATACTATTTCTTTCAATTCTTTGATGGATTTGACGATTTTCTACTATCAACTATTTATTGCCTAGGGTAGTTTAAGCGTGATTACGTAACACACAGAATTACTTTCGCATTTATAATATTAATAAGGAAGTAAGGATTTACGAGTGATAAACAATGAAACAATATTTAATACAAGTAGTACTTTAAACTTGTCAGTAGCATCTCGTTACGTTTACTAGACCTAATGTAAGCGAATAATATTTGAACGGGAATTAATAAGATCGCAAGATAGAAGTATTGATTTCTGCTCCGAAACCAAATTAGCTTCGGTAGGGGCATATCGTTTTTGGTATGGAAATCCGAAACAATAAAGATACCGCTAAAATCCAGACCGGAGTAAATCTGTTTCATCTATAGACATTTGACCCGCGCCCATAAAGTAAATTCGAGCCAAGAGTATGAGTAAAAACGGCTCCGTTCTCATGCATATAGGTATTATCGTAAAACCATAATATTGTTCGGTGCGTACATTATCTGATACTAATAAATCTGAGACTCACAGATCAGTTTGAGTCGTATTAATATAATTTCTTTAATTTTATATATACTGAATACGTATAGACACACCAGCCCGCATTAAGAATACTTTTAAGCCTGGTATACCAAATATATGTTTTAGTCTCAATCTAACTTATGATATATATATTTGAAAATAGAAAGAGATAACGCGTAGATTAACAAAAATTCTTGTAATATGATTACACTATTTTATGCATTGGAGTCAGCAATTTGAGTTATGTATAGTACGAAAATGGCGACTGATATAGTGTTCTTGTTTTTTATCTTCAATTAACAGAGTTTTAGTAATATCACCCTCATAATAACAATACATTTGTATATTTAGCAAAATAAATACGTTTTTGTAAACAAATCTACTAGTTTATAAACTACTCGTGTCTTTTCCTGATTTAGAAAAGACAAATTACTGTTTACGATTACTATATTTATTAGCTTGAGATCTATTTTGTATCTAAGAGGTTAATTTCAACCATACTTATATGAAAATTCATAGTAATAAAAAAAGAAGAATCTTCTATGATATCACATTCACTTGTGATACAATTTTACTCATCAGAAATTCGAATTTATTAAAAGGAATGCCAACACGCAATTACAATATGTTTCCAATCTACATCACCAATCTTGAACCAAGGGTGATCAGAAAGAGTTTTATACCAAATTCCTTTGTTCACTGATTTTTTATCGAAATATTCTGACCAGGAATTTTTACAACATTCTTAAGTAAATCTGTGTACCATGGCGAATATGTAGCATCATCCCTATCCGATATTACCGCCTTTGCCAAAATATTCATTTTACCAATCTATAAATGCTGCACCGCTACCAAATTCATCCTAAAGCCATAAAAAATAATATATATCCAATATCCGAGGTACTCTAATTTCGGTTTAACTATCCATGTGAGATTAACTTTCACTTTGTCATCATAATCTATATTATTAATCTATGTATGCATATATTAATAAATATACGAGTATACCTAATTTCTTGGTGACGCCTGTTTATTTCGAGTGCGAGGATAATTAAGTTAGTGTTATTAGGCTATAGCAAAATTCAATCCATTTATACATAAACCGTTTTAGATTCTAAACAAATCTGTAGTTATAGACTCTCTTAATGATAGTTACATCATCAATGGGAATGAAGGTGCTAGCAACACATTTTATGAATTTGTCACTGCACGTACAGTGCGACGATAAACGATACTGCTTGACCTTTAGACAATTATTTAGGTATTTAGGTATAAATAGCGGTAGTCTTGTAATGCAATATTAAAGTTTGATGTGGCTCCTAATATAAAACATCAAAGAGGTGAAATTTTCTTATCTTTCTAAAAAAATCTTGATAATCCAAAAGAGAACGAGTCCCACTATAGTTTTCTTTATTTATTAACCTTCTGCCATCCGTATCTGCCATAACACAACACTAATTTTTTAATGATCTGTTGTTAGTATTAACAAAAAAATGACGTCCCTATCGAAATACTTATTGAATAAAAAATGAGCCAACTTATTTTCATATAATTTCTGAGTGAGTACACGAAAGTGTTTTCATACGTATTTTCTTTGCCTCGGGCGTGTTTACATCGTACCTACTTTTTCGTTCATCCTTGTAGCTACACGAATAACTAAGTGAAAATTGCTCTGCAATAACATGAAACGATTAAATGTTGCCTCAACTTTGTATAATGCTTGCTTATTGAAATTTGTACTCAATCCGTATCTTCAAAGACTAAACATTGCAACGGTTATTAATACACACACAAAATGTGTCAATTCCATAACCTCAAAGTAAAGATTGTAGATTCACTAATATCTGATATACAGGACCTGTATAGCGCCCTGTTAAATAGTTTTTAAGTTTCAAATTAATAAATTAGTCACAGAGTATGTCGGCTTGTTGATCAGTAGGAGATTCAGCATTTTTATTGTAATTAATTTCATGCAACTTCGGCGACTCAACAAAATTTTGCAGTATCGCCTTAAGCGCTTTATCCTTTGCAGTCCTTTCCAACTTCAGGTTTCCTGATTCACTTATCTAACATTCCGAAACATTAACTGAGATATACGAAATCAGATAGGATGAAAGGCGACAAATCTCAATGATTATATGTGACTAAAAATGCCTTTAATATTAAAGCGCAAAAATATATATCTGACATAAAACTTGTAAAAATATACAAAGATAGCAGGAGTTGGACGAAGAAATAATGTATATTGCAGAAATAAGAATCTTTAAATGGATATGTAGCGAGTGCAATAACTAAGTTTAGTATTGCATATATAACAGAAAGCTTGAAAGTAACAATGGTAATTCTTAGATAGTATATAATAGAAAAGATAACAAAAAAGTATTTAGTCTATTCTACAAGGGAATGGAGTGAAAACAAGAAGTTGATGAGTAGAAGATAGTTTAATTATTTTCTCATTTATTATTGCAATTTATTACTATTTCCAATTCAAGATCTATTTGTTACTAGTCTACTAGAAGACGTGACGTCTTATATTTAAATACTTCTTTAAAGTTAAAAGAAATATATATTTCTTTACCAGGTAAAGAATAGCATATAGTGAGAGAAATTACACAAGTCACAGCTTGACAAAAAATTATTTACAATATAAAAAAAATAAAGAAGAAAAATTAAATAAAGTAATACGAGAATGTTTCAAAAGGATGGATCTAATTCTATTTAACCAATTAAAATATATCTATGACCAACTTACATCACCACGATAAGATAGTATTATCTGTTAGTTTTGTAGCAGAGAAATAAAACGAGGTTTTACGGTTACCACAGCGGAGGCCACTGCGACATATATGTCACTGCAAAACCGTTACAGAGATTCACGTCGCTGCAAAATTCGCCAATTTATTGGTGTTTCTATTGTAACCGAAAAAAATTGTGCAAACTTTTAAGGGAAGAGTGATTTATTTGGTTCTGCCTAACAAGACCATCGAACGGATAGTAGTAATATGAGTAATTTTGCTTCCCTAGATTATGTCACATTTTGGCGTTATTTTTATACATATTTATTTATATATTTCTAAAGTAAATTATTATTTCTTATTCATTAGGATATACGCCAGTTTGTGCATTTGTACCTTAGTCATTGTTGTTAATATATATCTCTAGTATAATGTAGTTAGTATAATATATGTATGTCTATCCGTTACTCTAAATCCCATAACATAAGCCTTGCGAAGCTTTGTTTGGGCTAGACTAATTGGTGTAAGTGTAAGAAAAATGTATTTATTTATTTAAGTAAATATCTGCAAAGTGGCCTAAGTTGCTGGGGGAGGTAGTGTAGCCTCCCCCGAGGAGGGCTCCCCTGTAGGCAGGGGAGCGGAGGCTGGGGGTTCCCGGAAGTCGCTTCGCGTTCCCGGGGGCTCCCTACATGCCTGAGGAAGGCCATCACTGAGGTTTTTAGTGGGTAGGCCTTCCCCTTCTGGGGAGGAGAGCCCCACATAACTGCGGCTCGCCACAGCTGGGGTATACAATTTAATGCATTTTCCCCAGGGGATCAAAAAAAAAAAGCCCTAAGTTGCTGCCAATAGATTCATCTTGAATTACACTAAGAGTTATGAAAATTGGTAAAGTGTGGGTGTTTATTAATCCTCTACCTACCTTTTAGGGAAGCACAATATATGTAAAATATTATATTTTATAACTAGGGACTAAACAGTACAACACATCTCTATATAGTTGGTAAGCAATGTTTTAGCGAGGGTGAATATTAAAATAAAGTGATATATTTAACTTTTAATCTAGATATGACAACTGCCTATATTTTATGTCAGGTGCGAGAAAAAGATATAATTGCGGTACTTAATCAAAACAACTCTTCACTATCTCGGTAATACATTGTTAAATTAATCAATTTATTTCAATCTGAACCCGATTTTACAAAAATTAAGAAGAGCAAATTGCGGAGATAGTGTATACATAAATTAAAGTAAGAAAAACAAAAATGTCTCTCCAAAACGTAAATCTTGACAATTCAGTTTTAATTTTAAGAGTGCTACGAGCTATAGGAAATTGTTTGTTTATTTATTTAGATTTTTATTTTTTTTATATTGTGTAATAGCTATTAATAGATGTGTGAAAGAAACAACATATAAATCTATGACGGGAATTAACACGATATTGTTACGTACCGAATTTTATTGCCTGACGTTTCGACCAGGTTGCACCGTCGCGTCGTGTGTGTCGTCGTCGTGTCGTGTTAATTCCCGCCATATATTTATATTGATTATGCAACACGAAAGTTTGAAAGTTAGTAGAAACAACATAATTATTTGTCACTTTCAGAAACTATTAATATACAATTTCTAAGAGATAACATATCTTACACCTGAAACTAAGGAAAAACTATTCTAGCTTCTTTCAGCAACAAGGAGCAAATAAAAACAGTTACTTTTAAATTCATAGGTACTAATTACTTTATTCCTAGATGAACATATTACTTTTTGGTTTTGAACGGTATATTGGGCATATTTTTTCCATCACAAGTGTGAAATTCTACTTAATGGGAAAAAAATGTTTATTTATTTTTTGAAACTATCAATATTTTTTAAAACATTAACAATATTGTCAATAAACAAAACCTCACAATTCTGAAAAATAAATAATACTTACTCCAAGAACTGGGTTTGCCTTCTAAAGGAATTATATCTGTCACACTAATGTTAAGCTCTGTTTTCTGTTTACAACAACAGCTTTCATTGCATTTAAAGCTAAGTGCACTGTGTTTTATTTGATATTGTCTGGAATGAAAGCTATGTTTTAGACCAAGAGCCCTTGACTCGTTCTCTTTTTTTTGATCCTTTCATTGAAGCTCTACTGAATTCAAAGCGGTTTTTGTGTCTGACTGATACTTATTATGTTTGAAGCATGTAACCATAGTGAAATCATCAAGATCTAAAGAAAACTTAGTCATTATCCGACATAATCATTGGTTTTCAGTTTGCTTTAATTTGCGATATGTTTAACATTTAAACATAATATATCAAATATACTGGGGAAATTTCTGTGTTATAAAAATGTGACACCTCCTACACTGTGTAAAACCCATAATGAAGATTTATTAAATCGAATGGCATTTGAATTCTATATTTTTATGTCCGACCTCAATTTCTATGAATCCTTGATAGACAATTGCGTTCGTTATGTCTTTTTTGATTAATGGATTTCCAGTTTTACCCATTGTTTTTTTAGGAGCGATTTCGATTTCATTTCTCTCTTTGGATTTTATAACAATGAATATGCATTGGTCGAAGGATTATTTTTACTGCTCTCCAAAGTCATCACAATTTATTAATTTATTAATCTAAAGTATCCTTTGGCACTATATATTATGATGATACTTTTTTAGTAATCATACAAAATAACTGAAATGTAAGATTGAAAGGGTAGTTTCTTTTTTAATCTTCTTAATTGTGGTTGTTCTAAATTCGTAATAAAACATTCTTAAGAGAGAAGTATTTATAGAGAATATTGTAAATAGCGGAAGGCTCCATGTCAGGTTTGCTGCCCTGGAGACCTATTTTTGAATTACGAATGCGACTTAGAAATCACCGATGTGACTAATAATCATCGATTTTCAATAATTCTTAATTTTGAATATCACTTATGTGCCTACCTTAGTCACGGATGTGATTTCATTACGAGTGCCCGCTCGTAATCAAGTCATACTTGTGGAAATGTTAGCTATGTTTTTATAGAATTTAAAGAAGGCATTTTTTAATATTTGATAAACAAGCGGACTGCGCAGTTAATGGTAAGTGGTCACAGTCATTTATAGTGCAGGTGATTCCTATAAAATTCACAGTTTTAAAACCACAATGCACGTTAATTTTATCTATCCTATTTTACCCTCTACGCCGGAACACAGTAATGTGAACACTGTAGTTTACTTGTAGAAATAAATGAGACAAAGAATACCCAAGCAGACAACCTTTGTATAGATTCAAGTCGATTCAATTGCGATAAAATTAGCCCATTGGTAAAAACATGCTTTCTCCTCCATCAGTATCTAAGCCTAACTGCCTCCGTAGCACGAGTATTGAAATAAGATATGATGAAATACTTATCGTTTGTTAAAGCCGCCATATTGTAATGTATCCTTTGTAATATCGAAATGATCAAAACTAAGGTCACGTATTTACTCAGCTTCTTCTTAAGTATTAAGTTGTCAAATTAATTGGGTAGAGTGTTTTTATTATTCAAATAAATGCCTTAACAAATATAATTATGAATTAGAAAATTTATTGAAATTTTGATTTTGTAGAATATTATGATAGTGTAAATATAAAAAAAGTTTTTGTAAAATATTTTAAAAAGATTGCTGGTCTGAATAATATTGCCATATATTTTTTTTTGTAGTATACAACGTATCTAAGAACAGTACCTATAGAAAATACAAGAGCAGTCTTCCTATTGTAACTAAGTTACCGTGAAACTTATATCCCACATCAGGCCAAAGGAATACTCAAATTCCTTATAACACGTCAGCTAAGTTTCGGTGAGAGTGTATTTGCCAGGTGTGCTCAGCCCGGCCCGCTAAGTTTCACGGCCCAATAGCCACGCGACCCTTTGATTTTCCACCTGGTGCTTCCCGCTTGAAATAGACCAGACATGACAGTAGACAGAGAGAGAAGTAACGGTGACAGAGATAGGTTAATTCGGTATGAAATTTTAAATCGTATAATTGATCATAAATCATACAATTGAGACACGTCATACAGTAAAACATATGGGTATTTGTTAAACATCAAAACTAGATTATATTTATTGTTACTATGAAATAAAATTGAAAGTGTATAAATATATCTTGTTGTTGTTAATGTCGTAACAAGCATAGTTGTATTTTTTTATCAAATACGAATTCTGTTTGTTTTTATTTCATTGTTCAAAACGTTATTTTAATTGCAGTAGTAACTGTCATTATTAATGTAACAAGCATATAAAGTATATATAATAGTTATAAGAATTAATGAAACTTATTATGATGTTGATTATCTGTAAATTTCTAAACAACATCTGAATCTTTAAAACAGCTGTTTCAAGCAAAACTAAATGCTAACAAAACTCATAACAATAATGACGATTCATTATTCAGTGCGTTAATTAAACGAAGACTTCTCTCTTATGTTTATTACCACAATTACATAAGATAATAGCCCTTAAGTCTGTCGGCATAAATGTGTAATTAGCTTAAACTGTCTAATGGGCGTCACGTTTTCTTTACGACTCCTTCATGTTGTGGATCGGGCTTTTTAGTGGCAAGCAAATGCAACGCAGTAAAATGTTTTTATTTTTGCAGAGCGTAAGAAATTCCTTGGGAATCCTCGTTAAGTATGAACTTATTATTTTTATGACACATTCTTAAAATGTTATACGCTATTTAAATTTGGACTCACCATTGATAAGGTACTTTAATCGTATTAATTCACACCTATCAAATATACCGAAATTCCCGTTATGTCTGTCTATGTTTGAAATAATTTCCAATAGTAAACACTCATGAATTTATTACATTAGCTAGCTGTAAATTATCATTATCAAATCAATTTTTAAATATTCGTTTTGTAATATTTTCTAGACTTCAGTTAGCCGCGCCTTCTTGACCAGAATGAAACAATTCCAGGATCATCTGCTTGGGTTCACCTATTTCTGACGAAAAACACCAGCGTTCAGATTGGTGTATTCCTTGTTCAATATGTTATTAAATCAATGGTCACATCATCATCATTAAAATTATTTAATAAAAAAAGCTTCGTCCTCCCTGTAAGAATCCAATACTTCTAAAACTTTCCCAGTCGTTTATCTCCCACTTTTTTTTTCTCATTTCAGTAAAGTGACTCCCTCTGTTGGACATAAGAGGCATTGCGCTAGATTGGCCGATAATATATCCTGTATAATTAGTCGTCTCGTTTCTTGTATATTTAAATTTAATATTTTTTCAATGCAATGCAAATGTGAATCAGAAAAAAGTATGCCTATTTCTCAATTTTATATAAAACATTTTAATTACATGTTACATAATTGTAAAATAGGTACTCTGTATGTTTAGTTTTGTTAAATCGACTGATTGACGAGAAGTAGTATGGTAATAGTTTGAGACATGGAGAAAGACGTGAGATAATATAATATAAAGATAATTTTTACTATGGAAACATATTTAGTTACAATGGGTAAATCAAACATAACCTGGGTAAAATTGCAGGCGGCAAGTCAGTAATTTGTATGTGAAGGCTTACTCTGTATGCCAAAGAAACTTCCGCATCAGGAAATAAAAACATGCGGTAGATGTTCATGTAGAGCCAGAGCCCGTATGGTAATGTTGGATTGTTCGGAGCTCCGAACTCCATAAATATAAAATAGCCATAACTACTATGCAAGTATATTGAAAATGGAAAACTTGTAATGAAACAAAAATAAGGCCTTTAAATATTTTTACATATTAGATCAAGAGCTTCAATATTTCTATTTGCTACTATTTCTAACTACAGCAACTTACAAAACATCTGCTTATAAAATATTATGTTCATCTATCTCCCTATAATATCTGCTCTCATAATTTTGCCTTCTGTATCAAGACGGTAAAGCTTTTAGCAGCTTACACTTCAATTTAATCATTTTTTCGTAGAGCTCAAGTGCAAACACTTCTTGGTTCTAATTCTAATTTTAATGAATCAATTTAAATTCCATTTTATAATTATTTTTACGAGTATATTTAGGTAAAGCATATAAATTTTAATAAAAATATTCACATTGCTTATTAACTAACGAATTGTATTGATAATAATTAATTATGTACACAAGTTTACACTTCTTTCCCAACCTAATTTATTTCCAAACGAATTTTTATGACAGCACAATGTACGTCAGGTTCAGAATAAGAGCGTAAATATTACAAGTGTTTTTGTTGAGAGCAATATCCTTCATATTAGAAAGATAAACATGTCTTGGACAGATCTCCCATCTGTTACAATGGCGGCGTACTCCAACTTTTGAGGGTCCTCAGAAACAATTTGCTGAAGTCCACAGCATGATAAGCGCTACGTAACACTTCTGAATTCTTTTCAGATCAAATCAGTTGTTCGAGATTGTTTCGTACAAGTTTACGATTTGAGAATCTAAGTTGCTTCCACCTTCCGGAATCTTTGAGAGGTTACAAATGATTTCAATTGGATATTTTATTCAGTGAAATCAATGGAACTGTTTTTTTTGTAGTCATATTTCGAATGTATTATGTATAGATATACGCAGGTTATACGTGTGTATTATGAGTCGCTAAGTTACTCACTGGAGGAGTGCTTGTACTTGATATGCGCAGTGTTACTAAACTTCGGTTGAAACAAAATCATTCATGTTGAAATGATATTAAATATACTGAAGAAAAAAAAATACAATCGGAATATGTTTTAAAAATTTTTAAAGTACGTTTTAAAAAGCTGTTCGATAAATAATAGATTTATCTATGTTCGTACTGCTTAAATAATAATATCCGTAATAAACCAAAACTCTACATGTACTTGATGATTTCTATAGGACGCTGGTAGTCTCAGATAAAGTAAGTAGTGTTTGTAATATATCTATGTGATCGAAACGAAAACGACTTCAACAATTTTGTGATATTAACTAACCCACAGTTAATTGCAACTGTGTGCTGCCTTAGCTTGTGGTGGACTTTCAGTATCAATGGATGGGTATGACCTGAGATAAAAAAACATGGATAATTGACAATGAAGATAATAAATAGAATATGAACTATTTATTGTAGGCGCTTGTATGAATGTAATAAAAAACACTATAATATTGACTATACGACGTGCATCGTATTTTTACTTTGATAAATTATTCACATAAATTCAACGCTTTTTTACTAAAATTAATGTTTACTGTGAAAATATTTTCACATTCGCGTCTTTATTATTCTAAATCATTTAATATTAAATATAATTTGCTATTAAATTGTCCGCTCGAAAATTTAAAGTAACATTCAAAACAACTCTCGAGATACTAACGTGAAATTCACTTCACAAACCAATTTAAGGGCCCGAATTGTTAACTATAATTTGACTTCATTAAGCGGGCTACATCTAAAGGGCTCTCTATCTTGTGGAAAAGCTAAACAATGGGGTATTTTCTTCCAGAAAATTTTGGGAAAGACGCAAATTATATTCGATGGGTGTTCTTGAAATTTCACTGGAATGATAACAAATAAAATAAATAACAAGAGGTTATGTGGGGCTCTCCTTACCAGAAGGGGGAGGCCTACCCACTAAAAACCTCAGGGATGGCCTTCCTCAGGCATGTAGGGAGCCCCCGGGAATTATAATTATTAAATATTTATTAAAATTCATTATATTCCTCTAATGAACAAAAACATTGATTATGATAATATACAACCTGTCTAATGAAGAATTTGAAGGAAGTTCATGATTCCCCATTGGATGAACTACGAAACGGTTCAGAGCATATACCAACCAAAGAATTGGAAGAATCAACAACATCGTTAAATTCTAATCACTCAGATGATTAAATAAAGTATTCATTTCACAATCAACCGTCTAGGTAGCTATATATTTTACGAGATGAGCGGTTAAGAAAGCTCATCAAATATTTTTCAGATTATCTTAAGGTAGTGTAAGCGGTGAGATCTCCGGAAATGAGTTTGTCTTCTACGGGGAGCGAAAAACAAATTTTGTGACAATCAAAATTTAATACTATGGCTGTTGCTTTGTGTATTTTCAACGAATAATCTCTTCTGACATCAAACGTTTCTACTATTTGTGAGATTGTCACATACAAACAGGATTGGTATGTTAAGAGAGAATATTTAAATACATCACGTAAGATTTATGTATGTTGTGTAGTAGCGACTAAGATGTCACTAATGAAACCATTATGTAGTACTTAAGGAGAATCAACATTACGTATACAATTTTAATGTGAGGCGTAATGGCGAGTACTGATAATCAAGTACGAAATCGGGCTGCAATATAATCATGGTGATGAGTAAAAACGAATGCTTGAAGTGGGAATATCGTTGCACCTCTCAGAAAACCAAACTCAAACTCAAATCCCTGTGTGAGTATAGTGAAAAAGTGGTGGTACCTTAGCGCCAACTGTACTCACGCAGAGAGTTAAGTTTGAGTCTCAGTTTGTAATACGGTCTTTATTATCTGTGCAATGATAATGACAATGACGGTCTCATTGAGAGCATGTCTATAGAGACCGACTTGTCAAATTGTCTGTAAGTTGGTATGAGATTATATTATAAAAACACGCATAATAACGCCTATTATCCTTGAAAAGTTGGGCAAAGATATTATTAATGAACACTTCATCAATTTTCATTGTCTCAAAGTATTGTGAGCACTTACGATATTTACGGAAGGTATAGGAACGGTTATACGTGAATTATTTATCTGTCACCACACATTTGAATATATATATAATAATAATAAAACTGCAATATTAACATAAAGAACTTATTTAGTGATGCTTAAATATTTCTGCGATAACACAATAGTGATTGCATTTACTTATGTACTGCGACATTTGCATTGAAGAAATGAGGCAGTGAAATTACGAGGTCGTGTGATTTCACATGTTACGTCACAAGTTCAAAACCTACATACATATAAACATATACTCACGCCTCTTTTCCATGAGATTAGGCAGAGATCACAGATTCCCACTTCCTACAATCCAGATTCACTTCCCTAGCTTCCTCGACTTTCATTACAAGTACTACTTGCATGCATGCTCGTCGGTAACGGCTACTTCTGTCTTTATTCCTGACGGGTTAACAACTTGTTGAATTCTGTGAGATACTAATGTACTTATTTGCCAATAAAACTGTAAAACAACCTAATTTTAACATACATACAATAAATAATAAATAAATATTTGTTAGCCTTACATCAATTAGCCAAACTAAGCTCTGTAAGCGGCTTGTGCTATGGGATCTAGGGTAACGGATAGACATACACTAGCTTTCTGGCCGCGGCTTCGCCCGCGTGGATTTCGGGATTGGATCTATAGAGCGTTAAGGGTCATAGCTTTTGCCCACGGCTACAATACGCGGAAGTCGATTAATGGCGCGAAGGTTTTATCGCGCTTCCCGTGGGACTATCAGTTTTTCCGAGATAAAAAATACCTCAAAACCTTGCTCAAGAATCACTCTATCTATTGACCGTATGAAGATCTGTGCAGTAGTTTTTGAGCGAAGCCTTTATTGCACATCCCGTGCGATCTGTTGATTTTTCCGTGATAAAAAGTACCCTATTATTTAATCCGGACTTTTATCTTTACGTCTGCAAAATTTCAAAGCAATCGGTTCAGTAGTTACGGCGTGAAAGCGGAACAAACAAACTCACTTTCTGATTTATAATATTATATATATATATATGTATATTATAGTAAGGATATATAAATATTTTTATAGAAATATATAATAACAACCATGACTAAGATACAAATGCTCGCATTCATCACACAAACATCTGCCCCACCGAGATTCGAACCCGGGACCTCAGAGATGGCGACACCGGTATACTATCCACTCGACTATGGAGGTCAATTATAAAGAAGCATAATTAAGAAAATAGAATCGATTTGCGAACATACGATTAAAAACATTTATTACACCAAACATTTGAATAGGTACCTATTTAGATAAAAATACATTTAAATAATGGCAGCGATTATTCGAAGCCGTTATCAAGAATATTATAAAATATCAATTATAAATAAGCTTGCGGCAAAACGATTCAATTGGGTTGCTAGCACGAAATAAGTCTTAATTCATCAAAGTGATGATTGAAGTATTTGTAGCGAAATGAAAACAGACTACAGTTTTATTCTCGATTTCAAATGATCATAATAAAATTATTTTTCAACGCTCTTTCACTGCACGAATTCCTATCTGTAATAGAAGTGTGTGTTATGATAACGTTTCAACCACGATTGATTTTAACTATTTGTTGTTGACCCATTGTTGTTGACATATCCACACAAAATGCTCCTTCTTTCTGCGCAACGTAATTAATAAATATGAATGAAAATTATAAGTTAGCGGTGAATTAAAAACTATCTGACAACTCTTCCAATCGCAACCCGCCTTTTGGAGCCAGTTCCATACTCCGCCCATTAGTACGTTTTCAAAATCCCGTTTCGCATTTTTGTTGTGCTTAGTTTTGATTCACGACTTTGCTTGACACACAATATTGAATACCCTTTTTGGTATCTCATTCTTCAGAGTGACATTTTCACTCACAGTTCACTCTCACACTCACTTCATAACAATTTTCTTTTGGTACGTGACGACTTGGCCTAAAATAGAATATTAAGTCTCAGAAAGTCAGAACGAGATCGTGATCACAACCAGCTGATCTTAACCACAAAAACCCGGAAAAATAAATACATTCTCGTTGTTGAAGGTAACTAATACAATTAATTGTATTGAAAAAAAAAAGAAATACGTTCAAAGGCGGGTTCTGAGAGGTTTTTTCTTCCAGCCGTAAAAATTACATAATTAAATGAACTGAATAGAAGTTCTATTGTAATTGTACAAGATGTTTAGTCAGAGATATCTTCTTGAAATTTACTAATTAGTTCCACTGTCTTCACATCGCGCGAGTCGCGTGTTTTAGAGAAAATAAAATGCTTCATAAACAAAATGAGCTAGTCGCTATGGTGTTGGTAATTCCGCATCAGTCAAATGTTTTTTTTAGAGCAGCTTATAATATGCTTCGCTATCTTATAACTTCAACTTCCTACCAACAAATTTCTAATCAGAAGGTTGGAAACTAATCTCGTACATCATTAGAAAATTGCCCAGTTAAGAATTTTAAATCCCTAAGCACTAAAAATATTAAATATTATCCGCCTTACAAACAATCTACATTTTTGACGTGAAACGTCTTTAAAATCGCGCCGAAACATACGGGTACCAGGTTTAAAAAGTGGACCGTAACGAAAAGGTCTATATCATCGTACCTTAATAATTAAAAAGCTATTAGTCTTAGTAACAAACATGTGGTGTGAATATTTCACTTATATAGTCAGCTCGCTGTTGTGACATTGAGTTCTTTATTAAAATACTTAAAACACCGTCAATCTTGTTTTTATTTCAATCTTTTACTTTAAAAGCGATTCCCTAACATAGACGTTTCACGTTAAAACCAACGGCCGTGTGCCCCGGCACAGCCCCACCTGATTTTTAAGTGCCGATGTATATTGTTTTGTGGTATTCATTATTAAGCAATCATCTGCTAAATGCTTCCATAGTAATAGACAAGATTCCAGGGAAAGATTCTTGTACAGGGAATGTAGTGTATTTGAAGGTGAGAACAACAATGTTTTAGCAGACTTGTGCCGTATATTTATGAATGCCGTATAGGAAAAACTAATATGCCTCTAGCCTGGTCAGACTGAATTTTATGACGTATATGGACAAGTGGAACTACATAGTAAATTTCCAAAAGATTTGTCAGACTAAGCATATTTACGGTAGTATAATTACGATCAGGGGGGACGTTCATTAGTAAAGCACATTAATTGTCACGAGTGCTACACATTTAATTTATGCACGCGCTATCCACACGATTTCATGATTTACTAATTCCTTCCGTGTTCTTCAATGCTTAATTTGGATACCGGTGTGATTAATTAAGTTTTAATTTTAATCTGTTTATCCTCGCGATATACAGTCTTGCATATTAATGTGTATATGTTTACCGGTGGTACACTCGTGGATTTTCAACTGAGCTCGGTTTAATTAAAGCGGGACGTTAAAGATTTAACGTGTATTATCTTGTATTGTTAAAAAAATTGCTATGCTTACGTTTGCTATATTATTTGTGATGTTCCACCAGTTTTAATAGCCTTTATGTGCATTAATTAAATTTATAATTTTAATTTTACTAATCATATTATGCATTAAGATCATTGTTACTAACCAAATATGGGCTTCTCCAAAATAATATTATTATTATTATTTATAACTCAAATTAAGCTACCACTGTCGTGTATTGCTATTACTAATATACATTCTAGTTATACAATCAAGTCAAATATTATTATTAATACTTACAGCTATAATACAGAGTGGCTACCGTTTCAAAAAAATTGGTATGAATAATTTATTAAATGAGATAAATTTATGTTAAAAAAGCGCATAAAGTTTGGTCTAGCTTTTTGTTATAAAATAAGCGTGAAGTTTTTGTGGTTTATATTTTCTACTAAATGGTCGAAGTAAGAGGCTGCATACATGCACATACTGCTGACCTTTAGGTATGCGCTCACTATACGTTAATAACGAATATAAATAGAAAATTGTTTCTAATAAAATTTGTTTTAGTTAAGAAATGCATTTTATTTAAGAAAATAAATGTATAATTATGAAAACAAGTAAGACTTTTTCTTGCATTTTTCTGTACCTATATTTCTGTATAATTTCAATTTAACCGTTTAATTTAAACGAAACACTTATTTAGCAATCACAAATATAATGTTGTAAGCATGCTTTATGCTCAACCAAGTTATAAGAAATTAGAATAAAATTATAGGTTAAATGTTGATATGTAGCTGGTAAGAATGAATAAAGTTTGCATAAGAGAATTAAAACTTCCGATTTGGTCGAATAATAGTTGGTGGCGAAATTAATGCATCACACAACTGATGGGTTCCAAATCAAAGTACACGTGTATACACACGTGTATATAACATCTACAAAGAATTACTTACTACAAAGAATAGTGTACTCAATACTTAATAAAAAAAACGCGTTTGAAACAGTTAGCCGTAATCACAGAAAACCTTAACAAGATTTAATTTCAATAGATTGTAAAATAAAAAAAGGAAGCGGCTGGAAATAACGCGCTAGATTTGCTGATATTAATGGAATTCGTTTTATATTGTTCTGTCGTGTTGTTGTTGGCGAAGCCGCAGAGCTTTGGCCGGACCGCTCGAACCACTAATGAATGGGACCTTTTTGGCGATGTTAATTCCTGCCCGCCCTAATAGCTGCTGGCAGCATCGATGTATTTAACAGACAAGATTGAAAACTAAAAGATGTTCTTAAGTACTCCATTGAATATTTTATAAATAGTTTTTAATTGTGAATATTGATTGTCTGTTAGGAAAATGTATTTGAGATAATTGACATCACCTTAGATTCAATAAATATAATATAACTATTATTTCAAGAAAAAATTAAGCAAACACTTATTAAATATGATTGACTAATTTAGACATCATGCGTTTGCAACAATTGTATTGTATTATTTAATATATTTATGTATATATATATATATATATACATAAATATAATCAAGGTGAAGTTAAATCATTGCAGTTTCAAGGTACGCTAACGTTATTTCCTTAAAGCTTTTTATTAACATAATATATTGAATTAATTCTGAAGTTTGTTAATGGATTGACAAATATTCCATCTGTATTAATTAAAGACTGACTTCTTTATCGCAGGAATATAAACCACCGATACTGGCATTTTATCGTTGTAGCTTACACAATGACATGTGTGGATTAGTCGGTCTGAGTTCTCAAACTCAAGCGAATTCGAAAAATGTTCATGTCTAGTTACCAATTTAAATTATATAAATCAGTTTTTTGAGTTCCTTAGAAAACAATCATTGTATTTACTTATCATAGTTATATGAATAAATTTTCAACCCAATCCGTTTTTCCTTTTCTGAATGTCATGTGTATATTGTTTATTGCTCTTACGGTAAAAGAAAACATCTGAGACAACTTACATTTACCTACAAAATTCGAAAAGTGTATGTCAAGTCGATCAATCCTCAAATTTTCTAGCGCGACCGTATGAGTCTTCCCCACAAATACACAAAAAAGTACCACTTTTATCTTTGTCAATCCTAAAAGGAAACTTAAAATGTTTAAATAAATATGTAAATATATTTCTAAACAAATATTTTGATACAGATTCTTACAGAGATCCTTCTCCTTCTTTTATAATTATTGTTTATGATCTAATTGTACATAAGCAAAACGTACACATACTGTCTATTTAAAATGTCAAATAAGGCTTCACTCGAAAGGCAATTTTGTTTTATTTTTTCGTAATTAGGATAATCTACGGTGGAATTTTACGAGTATATGTAGGTACGAGTACTCTTTAATTGTCTTCAATCATCGTTGTTTTATTGAAGAGATGGCCAATGCTGAAAAAACTTACCTCAAGCATCATGATATAAATCATTACTATGCAGCTAGCAAACATCACTTTCCTGCAATAATCACCAATTCACATACATACATAGCACATTGCAATTGATATTACTTCTAATAATCAAACAATAACCATTCAAAATCACTTGCTTTTATATAAACAAAACATCCTTCCAAAAGTAAGGCCGTCGGCCTATAAGTTAATGCAACAAACCTATACATACTAAATTTGCTACATAAACAATAATTTGTAGATAATTAATTGTTCCGTTGCCAGTAAAAACACAATGTCAACGCTTGTAAAAAAAGGTCACAACTCATAACTTTTCAAATTACGATCTTTCCTTTTTGATCGTTTACACGCGGGCGTGGTGCTCAAAATTAATATTTCCTCCACTTTTCCACCCACCTAGTTTACTGGAAGTAATTCATTTTAATCGCGACATTGTTAATTTCAGAGGAATGCGATGTTTCAATCACTTTTTTCTTTACAGGGAATTAGCATACGACTTTATACTTGTTTCAGTAATCCATATTCTTACAAAAATTACTGCGAGTATTTCCTGTTTTTTTTATTTGGATGCACGGATACGTTTCTTTTAAATATAACAAGTCATCTAAATATTTGTTGAAGTTATACATAAATTAGTAAAACCAATTGACAATCTGATTTGATCATGTAATTTTTTTTTATAAAATGAGAAAGTTTGCAAAGTTTTTTTAGAAAATTGCTTTTGTATTCATTGTTTATTAGTCATCGTAACTTAATCCTTACTAGATAAGTCCACATTACATACACTATTGAATTCCCTCGTAGATGTATGCAAGTTTCCTCACAATATTTTCCTCCATTATCGAAGTATCGGATATATGTTTTTTTTTTTTTTTTTTTTATATATAATAGCAGGCAAACGAGCCAACGGGTCACCTGATGGTAAGTGATCACCGCCGCCCATAGCACAAACAACACCAGAGGTATCATCAGCGCGTTGCCGGCCTTTCAAAAATGTATACGCTCTACATATATATGTACTGAATAATTCAAATAACAAAAAATATAGTATATGTAGGTAGTATATATACAGAAGACCAGGGCGCCTCCGATACTCTCCGTTGAATACTATTACGGATCGTACCATTTTTAAATTGTGTACTTCTTCACCTTTTTTGTTTTTGTTCCCCTGAGGAAAATGCATTAAATTGCATACCCCGGCTGTGGCGAGCCGGCGGTTATGTGGGGCACTCCTCCCCAGAAGGGGGAGGCCTACCCACTAAAAACCTCAGGGATGGCCTTCTTCAGGCATGAAGGGAGCCCCCGGGAACTAACAAGCTACTTCCGGTAACCCCCAGCCCCCGCTCCCCCGTCGATACAGGGGAGCCCTCCTCGGGGGTGGCTACACTACCTCCCCCGGTCTCCAACACCGACGACGCCCCCCGGCCACGGAAGAGGCGTGGTCCATCCCGGGTCGCCGTAGCGGTCGCGACTTCCTCGCGCCCGCCGGCGACCCGCGGCGGCGCCACAGCTGTGCTACCGAGCCCGGCGCCGCCTCCTTCGAGCGGGATCGGCCATCTCCCGACCCCGCTCGGCGGCCTCCTTCTGGAGCATCACTGCTTCACAGAAGGAGGCCACAGCCCTCCAACCTCCCTCGTCCGCCAGCATTGCCGCAATCAATGCCGGCGGAGACAGATCTCGCCCGATCTCTGCGATCAAGACTCGGCGCTCGGAGGCCCACGCGGGGCACTCCGCCAGCGTGTGCTGGGCCGAGTCGAGTTCGGATGCACAGTGATGGCAATGTGTCGATCCTTCCCGTCCTATTCGACACAGATACTCACCGAAGCAGCCGTGCCCGGTGAGTATCTGAGTCAATCAGTAGGTGACCTCCTCCTTTCCGTGGAGGTGTACTTCTTCACCTAGCCGACTAGAGTGAGAATAATGTGTAAGGTTCATAAGTGCAATACCATTCTATGCCCACTGTGTTCTGGTTCTGGTTATGTAAATCTGTGATCAACTACATAACACAATATGTTACATATGATTTAAAAAAAATCAATAAGGTAGTGTCCTAATAAAAAGGTGGAAATCTCGTTTATGCTATGCCTTCTTACCACCTTGAAGAGCCAACAGTGTTTCCTAAAAACCGATCAATTAATCTGATAATTACTTTCTTGTACTTCAACGTTTCCTCAACAGTAATTTAAATTGGCATCTGTTTGTATCGGATGGAAAATAAATCGATACCACAAACCCCCTAATTGAATAAGCAAGCCGCGTCAAACACACAACAATCTTAATTAATCTTTGATTATTCGTAATGTTGAACGAAACTTTTGGATTAGCGTAAAGAGCGCAAATAATTCAGCAGAATTCAATGATCAGTCAATAGTTCTCGAGGCTTCAAACGACATCGGAAATTGAAAAGATGCTGAGCGCTTTAACATTGAAGTTAGCAGACCTCATCTAAGTCGAGACTAACTATGTTAACACATCGCTATCTCATATTATGAACATAGAGTTCATAGTTGGCTAGAACCTTCAAACATCCAACATGAATTAAATAAATTATAAATTATTCTATTTATAAACATGATAATCACGTTATAATATTATTATACATACGTAAATAAGATCGAAAGTTGCAGGGGTTCTAGTTATCATATTTAAAGAGCCTGGCAATGCTGTAAATATATACCAGTCCATATTGGCAGAGGACACGTAGACCGCGACATGTCCTAAGCGACACCCCTAATCAATTAACGCAGGACCTTCTAGTCCTGCAAGCGGCGGCGTCTGAGCCGTCGCCGAATAGGGGGAGACAAGGATTGTCTCCCCCTATTCGGCAGCCTTCTGCTTCGCCACGAGTAGGTTCCCAACCAATACAGGCCGGTCCCACTTTGGAGAACCGTGCCTCTTCTAGCGCTTATGCCCTATCCATGGGGCAGCGCTAACCGTACCTCTCCTGAGGTGCGGCTCCCTTCCATATAAGCCAGTAGAGTCATTAGGACCAAAGGCTTAGGCTGAGTTTTGTCGGTAGGTCTGTTGGGTCGAGCCGCCTCGATTCACCAGGAGTCCGACATAATCAACGTATCCCTGCTTGCCTGTTGCGTTGGTATCCATGACGGATTCTCAGCTTCCTCTCCTGAGGAAAAAAAAACTGTAAATATATTGAAATATTTTCATAAAAACGTTTAGTTTTATAACACGTGTTGTTTGACAAACTTGTATACCTATGTATAATAATTTTTCCTTTAGGTAAGAAACTCGGCATGGTTAATTTTTTACCCCCTTTTCAAATATCAACATTCCAATAATATTTTTAATACTAAAAGTTTTTAGAAACGCCTGATGCAGTGATAGGAACAGTTTCCCACATCAAACATACGAAGAGCAAATTTATTATTAAATTCTTTGTTAGTATATCTTATTATTACGTTTTAACCTTAAATTTGTTTAAATTACGAGATATCCAATAAGTTTCGCTCATCTACCGCAGTGCCCCAAGGCGAAAGTTCGATTCGCGATTATTGCTACTATACTTACAAACTTAGCCTTAAATAATGATCTTCTTAAGCAAGTTCAAAGCTACCCAAACGGCAATGGAGAGGGCTATGTTAGAATATTTTGTAGTTGATCGACTAAAAAATGATAAAGTCGGTAGATAAACCATTAACACCGACAATATACCTTGTTAGTAGTGGATAGGACTTAATTTTATTAACGCAGGACCTATCCTTGTGCAAATTTTTATGGAAGGCCTATGTCCAGTAATAGGCATCTATAAACTATAATAATTATAATGAAATGGCCATAGTCAGATGCTTTGCTTGACCGATACCACCGAAATGAGATGAATCGCAAATGTCAAACACAGCGGAGATCGAGATGTTACATATGTACGAGTATTTCATGTTTCATACTAAAAATTGTTTAACTATAAAATCGCAAGCAGAGCATTCGTACCACTGCGTTATTGAGTTCAATATAAGACAGCTAAGACTTTGGCGATCTTAAGTTCTTACTGTCATCGTACTTTCAAACACACATTTATAAAAGTCTCTAGAGTGCAGGAGAGTAGGCCAAGACGACAGATTACTGTTTCGCGCTGCGCTGACATACTTTATGCTTTGTTATTCATCACATTTTCATTATAACATTCTTGAGCAGAAAGTTACTTCACGTTAGAATTTCTTTTCATCTCGTTAGAAAATTATTGCCGAAAAAAATCAGGTTTATTCCACACAGAATGTTGCGTTCCATTACATGCGATAAAGTAAAATTTTGTTGCAAGATTGACGATTTTAACTCAGTGGTATATAAGTCTGAATATAGCCGTCGTAAATTTCTACCAGCCCGCATCGTATTAGATTAATGGCCTAATGCTATGTGATTGGGTAATACTATTCCTGAGCGTAGGACGAAGATGGATAAGAAAAATCTAACATTTTAGTATATTTTTAGCAGGATATGGTAGACGGTTAAAAGTCTTAGAAAGCGTCGTACATATTGCATAATATTTATAGACGCAAAGCTTGTGCAATGGCTGATTACTTTTTATGTTACTATAGACTTATTCTTGCGTTGTAAAACTGTGCAACGTATTCAAATAAAATAGTTGTTCTGTAGGCTTATATTTTGTGGCAACTAATCTTATTAATAGAAGATACTTCTAGTAAATATTGATCTATGTAAAATTAAGTGTATTAGAAGTTGGGATGACGGCACACTCGGCGCAGGAAATGTGGCTCATCGATTAGCACATTAGTGCAGGTTCGGTGCTCATACTACGTCCTTTGAGCGCTTACCTTGGCACATATACAGGACGAAACCGGCTTTGTTAGCTAAATATTATAATGGCGTATCCCATAAAACAGAAGAACTCAATTGAAAGATTATAGGAAATTAGTGGTGCTTTACGTTAAACAAAGACTCGATATTTCCTGGGACTTTTGTACCTAACATCAGACGACATTCATCTATGTACAAGATACTTGGTACACTATTTTAACATCGGTAGTTTAAAATTAATGTTTCAACGTTCCTTCGCATGAAAATGGGCCACATTAATAATCGAAAACGTTTCTTTTCTGAAATGAACCACTTCAACGCCACCGAGTGCATATAGATCGATACGTTTCTTTGGTTTACAATTTGATATAAATATTTTTTTTTATTAATTTAAGTCTTATTTATATTATACAGACAACTGAATTATGAACAGAAAAAATGTTAGCACTACAATACCCTGTAATTTAGAATTACATTTCTGTTATGCTGTTTAACACAATATTAAATACAACTTGTGTTATGTGTAGCTGTGTGTTTTTGTAATGAAATTTTGAGCAACCAAATGCAATAGCAAAAATTATTTTTCCAATTCATGTAATTTTATACTTTTTTTTAAAGAGAAAATTCATATTAAGTATGATTATCATTTATTCAATTTCTGCTTCAGCTATTACGACTACTAGCATCTAATATTGAAAATTAAGACTGGCGCTTTGAAAACCAAATCTTTTAATTTGTTAGATATTCTTTTATATGTTCAAATCTAATAAAATGATGAATTTTTCTTATTAAGATGACTCAAAGGGCAAACTTTAAAGCAAGATTTTATATGAAACGTCTCAAATAATTGAAAAGACCGAAGAACGTTTGTAATTTTTTTGAAAGGTGTATTTTGGACAACTCCATTTTTTTTTGGATTTGGAATCATTACATGAAAAAAAAAATGTTACTTGTGTCGAAAAAATACACTTCTATTTATTAAACCTGTTATTAAGTTCTACTCTCTGAAAAGATATATTTTAAGCATTACTTGTACTCATAAATATCATTAATATAGGTACGACGCGTGTATCATATTTATCAGCAAATGCTTCAAACATAACTAGAAAGAACAATCTAATGCTAATCTTAGCTTCCAACTTCCAAAAGCTATATCGAACGTAATAAGTTATGAACTGATATAATTCAGCATAAGCATCATGAAACCACTACTAACATCTGAAGTAAAAAAGTATTTACCTTCTTCAACTTTGGATAGAAGTGTCTCAACTGTTGGTAAAGATAATTGAGTACAAAGAACAGCTCAGTTTGTTTCGTGGGTATTTATATATGTATATATATGTATGTATATATATATATATATATATATTATATATATATATATATATATATATATATATATATTATATATATTATATATATATAATATATATATATATTATATATATATATATATACGCGTAATTTATCATTTTACTATTCAACAAGAACAAGTAAGATGTTTCCGTCACTTTCAATCATTTCAATTTTCGGTGGAAAGGATTCTACTCTGCTAGAAATATTAAGTTGTATGCAAACAAAGCCGTCGGTAATATGTTTATAAGTCACAAGTACTTCTTTGACATATGAATCTGTATCATAAGTATTATAAATGCGTTTAGCAAGACTTAGTTGAGTACAAGATATATTGACTAACAAGTAATAACTATGTGGTAGTTTCCTGTTGCTTTCTCCTTTTGTCACGTATGTGAACTCGACGATGCCTATATTTGTCATCAAAGTTCAATAGAAAATTCACCTGTCCACAACTAGACAATCACCTGTCCACATACTACTCAAACTGCCGACTCAGTAGCTTGCCTAACTGAAATTGTTGACCAGAAACTGGTATCCTCTACCTAGAGTCTTTACAACGGATAAAACTTCGTTGGCTTTGAGGACTTCCCCTGACGTACCGTCTAAGTACAATCCCCAAAAGTATGATATAGAAAATACTCACCGGACCTTTTGATATTTGTAAAAAATACTATATTTAAGACTACAACCACCATAATTAGCCTATTTAATTTCGTTTACTTTGTAATTTAAATCACAGTTTTATGTGTAAGTATTTATATTTCTTAATGTAAGCTAATTTGAGAATTTAATTAATATATGTACATGCGAAGGGTAAGTTTCTTTAATCAAAATGAAACTACTTACAGCCTCTTACTTTTCTTTACAAACAGTAAGTATTGTAATAAAGCCGCCTCCCTTTTTTCTAAATTAGACATTCAAAGCTTTATGGCAGCGAGGGCTCCTTTTCCAACGCATTTGATACTTACATTATACGTGCTGTGCGAACAAATTAGATTTAAAAAATTAAATATTACCAGTGGAGTGCGTGCTTGTTTTATGATAATGATTTTGATATATATCAAAATCATAAATAAATTATCATAGATACTTGACTTGACTTGATTTGATGAATATATTTAAATATACATATATATTTATATACATATATATTAATATCTAATTTTCGCACTATTACTAGAGTATACCGATACCAGGATCACAGAACACTGACCTACGAATCGAAAGATTTGGGGGCTCGGGGTCTATCCTGCCTTGTACCAATGACATATTTGTTATTCAAACATCATATGTACATTTATCTGATACTCATACGGTGATGGAAAGCATCGTAAGGAAACCTGCATACATCTGCGACTGAATGATGGGTACTACCCAGTATTCACTCCATGTCCATCAAAAACATAATGACTACCGCCAAATACCTTGATGAGGTACTATTACAAATAAGTTTTCTGCATTGATCGCTAATGGTCTATGTTTTCACTCTTAAGCATGAACATTCGGCTCCACACAGCGCCAGGGATGACCAGTTGGCTCCAAGATCATGTGTCAGTGTTGGACTAGCCCACGTAATTGGCAGATCTAAATCTCATTCAAAATCAACTTTATTCAAATATGACTTTATAGTAAGCTCTTTTGAATCTTCCAAAATTTTTTTCCTACCACCTACCCATTGAGCATGAGACATGGCTAATAATAAAGCATCTAAAGAAGGAGATTTCGAGACTTTTCCCCGAACATTGCAAGCAAATCATTGGATTAATAAACAATTTTTTTGAACATATAAAGCATGTTTTATAAATATATATTACATAAAGCTAGACGGTGTTGATATGTGCAGTCAAAATAATTCTTTTAGTCAAAGAAATTACGGTTTGATGAAACGAATAAATTATTGATTTTCTACGGCTCAAATTTACATATTATAATTGTTCAATGATTTGTATAATTTTTGTTATTGTAAAAGTCGACGAAAACCACCGCTGTAATTGATGACATAAGAGCTGTCTCAACGTTAACATGTAAAATCAGACGCATTGCTGTGTGTATAATCATAGATAAATAGGCAGTGGTAGTAGGGCTATTACTACGCCCATCCCGAGATGTCCGCCTCTCCCCCATGTTTATGCCATCGATATGAAATAGAATGCGGCTATGTATGTATTTTATGACGAGACCGTTCACGTTATTTTATGAGCCCCTTGGGTTATCATAAATTTTGCGCGCTCAATACATTGATTTGTAAGAACAAGTATTTTATATGTGACTATGATATAATTTCACGCGTTAAATATTTTTATGGCGTAACCGTTGTATTTTTACATTAAACTCTAAATCTTAGAATTTTAGAAAGAGTGATATTCATTCAGAAGTCAATAGCTGTAATTTATTTAATATTTTTTAACACTACTGTGAAAACAATAATTTTGTATTATTTTATTAACCCTGACTCTTATTACTGACTTCTATACCCCAAATAATAGTGTGTATCGTTTTTAATTTATGTTTTCACTCATTAGCCACAAAAATTATTAGAAAATACACTTATTCTTTAATTAAGAAACACGTACATAAACGCCTTTAATTCAAAAACTTTGGATTTAATACAATAAGTTATTTTGAGAAACCTGGTGTCTGGTGCTACTTATCGTAGGGATCATCAACTTGCACTGCGCTTTCTCCTGAGGAGCAGCTACCCTCACTACCAGTCATAAGGGTACTAGAACAAAGACTTACAATTCATTGTAATTTATTGTTTAAGTTTACTTTGAAAATCATGATTCATGAAGTAACGTTTTTAATAAATATATCAAATATTTTTTTATTAAATCAAAAATTGTTCTTTTAGAATATTCACATTTATTTATTCATCATAATGTGCGTGATACATTGATGATACAAATTTACGTATTCAAGACAATATTTTACAATTGAACACTTAAAATAAAACATAGCAAACTAGCATTAAATTATAATAAATCAAAATATTATATATAAAATTATAATGATTAGGTCACGTCAAAATTAAATAATACTAAGTTATCCTGTAATATTAAAAAAATGAAAAAATATTTTGTTGATCTAAATAGTTTTTAATTTTTATTCAAATTCCTTGGAGGCATTTAATGTTTTTGGCAAATGGTTATGTACTTTATTGCAATGTAATTGTAGCTAGTTTTATATAAATTTAGGGTAACTAGGGGTAATTATGCTATTGGCGCTAGGAGTAACAACTAAGCTTATTAGCAAATCGCTGAGAAATTGTGGGCGTAATTTGTTATATATTATAATTCTATGAAGTTCGAAAATATATGCACCAGTTACGATAGCAACATTTTGCCTTCAACAATCTGCAGATGTTTCTCCATTCTACCAAAGCTGCAAATTAGCTGGTTGCTGTAATAATAATTATACATAATTTTCTACTCTGTATTCTATGTATGTGCGGGATTTAGAATACAACTCCACTGGCATGACTATAGAAGTGCGATATCTGATGAGCATGGTGTTCTGCGGCCAGGTGGTTGGCAAGAATCCCTGTGAGGTTAGTATGAGCACTTTATGTCACGATATTTATTTACATTTACTAAGCCGAAATTTCAGTTCAATCATCATTTCATTTGATTCAACAAGGTAGAATTGATGACCATGCTTATTCAGCTTTCCTTTATCCTTATATAAGGGACACGGCATTTTCTCCGAACGAACGAGCAAAGACCGTGTCAGGCAGAATTATTTTATATTATGGACGGTTAAGATCCTGCATTGCTAGTCTTTTCACGACTAAGCTTAACATGTTCAGTTGGTTGTTAAAACAAAATTTACGTTTCATCACACTTGAGTTAAAAACGTAAAAGTACAAACCAAACGGGACAAAAATGATTTCTGAAGTCGTTTATCAACCTCAACCAAACCAATAAATTTGATGAAACAGAACTAACGAAAACTAATAGCAACTGTTCCGAAACTTCTCTATTATGCAGTAAACTTTATATAAATACTATATTTATGTAGATCATATTAAACTGGAAAAGTAGAAATCTGGGTGCCTTATTTGGAAGGACATTTTCAATTTGTTTCGTAAAGCCTTCCTTATGTACTTTTCGCTGCTTATATTTTTCAGAATTATTGGTTTAACAGACTATTTAATATTAAACCTCCAAAGTCATGCCATAACAAAATAATATTTCAAATCATTTATTCTACCACTTATCTACGAGTAACGTAATACTGGTAAAAGGTAGGTACGTAATAAGTGACAACCATAATGCAAACGGTGTTCCTTCCGTCGAGTGACTTCCTGTTAAAAAACAACCTTTCCGTCGTGTTCCGATATTCCAAATGGACCGCTCAGCTCCACTTGTATGCTTTGTTTCACAGTATTACAATGTCGCACGCTGTTGCATGTCACGTTAGCAACATGAGGCAGATGTTCGATGTGTTTCTCTCTGGCTATGTTATTCGTTCGTGGCGTTTGTAGCTTACAAAAGTATGTTTTTGTATGTTCGGAAGGAATGTAAACGTTTTCACACTATTTCACTCTCTCATGTGTATACGTTCTACGTATAGTTAATATTTGATGTTTGATGAATGGCGGTAGAAATATATAATATTAATACAAAAAGAAATAATGCCAAACATTGTTGATGATTGAACAGATTGTTGGATGATTTATTTTTTTTATTAACGTGAAAAGAGAAACAATTGAAATATATACAATCAAAGTAAAAGTATCAATAAGTATGAAAAATAAAAAAAAAATATAAGACCAATATTTTTAATGAAATCATTTTGTCAAAATAAACTGCGTAAATGTTAGTTCACAAATATAATTATAAATTATATACAATCATACAAAAATTACAGATTCCAAAGAACAATGGCCATTTTGGCCCTGACAATGGGCATTAATCAGATAAATGTTAAAAAATACACTAAAAATGTTAGTTTTGAAATTATAATTCTTAATAAATAAAAAAGCCGACGTTTCAGAGAAATAATATTATAAATAAAATTCATCATCTTATCGAAGAAGTATTATTTTTTAGTTTTCGAACGGTCCCTTTTTTTTGAGATGCTTACTGGCCGGGACGAACGCTCTTCGCCACGGCGTCAAGTTTCATTTCACCAATATGCATGTAACATTATCAACGGGATGATTGCAAATCAATATTTTGTTCCTCAAAGATTAAGAAAAATAGATTTTTAAGTTTATTTTTTACAAAAAATAGGTATTAAAAAAGCTGAGGTATAACTATAATTAATTAAAACGTACCCGTTTTAATTAATAAGAGGTAAAATAAAGTCCAGGCACATTTCCAGAAAACAATATTACATGTATATTTTAATAGAAAATAATGTGTCTGGAAGGTACGGCATTACTGAGTATTGTTGTAGTTGCTTGGTTGGACGGAGAACGATTGGGTCCTGTGCACATATTATGACAATAGTATGGTACCTTGGGTGGGCCAGATACCAAAATAATATAATCACTGCACCAGCTGGTTTTCTTGATGCGGTAGTAGTAAGAGATGATGATACAGAATAAAAATAGTCAAATCATTTGTGTTTTATTTATTCCATACACAGTCAATTATATTTTTAAGATCGTCAGATAGTTAAAGCTGACTAGAGTAAGTAAGTATTAAAACATGTTGAATCATAAAACTGTAATCCTAACCTCAAAAATTAAAAATGAATATATCTCCGAATCCTGAAGTTTTAAAACAATTTATTAGCTATATCTTTTATTAAAATAATATAAGTCTTAAAACAATACAAAATTCTACATGCCCATGGACATTGAATTTCAGGTCCAGCTACTATGCGATTTTGGCCATTGTCCTTTAAATGTTTATTTTCGATTTTAATTTATATATATTAGACTAAGTATTCATTTTGTTTTATCTTTGCGGTATTATGTTAGTTAATAGTTGAACCTGATACAGTATCGAAAAAAGTTATTGAAATAGCCTCTAGCCGTTGGGGCTCAATATTTTTGGTCTATAGTTCGTACCTGTAGATCTCACTAAGATTTTTTTCAGTTTATACTGACTGACAAAAGTATTATCAGTTATTAATAAGTATTATAATAATATATACTATATCATGCATACTCCACTCCATACTCGTTATTCAAGCGAGTATATAAGAAACAAAAAAGCTGATTCTTGCCGCGAAAGATAAAGAATATTATTGTCGTTTTTCAACTTACTATAAATTTAAAGACAAAGATATATTCATGATACAATTTAATTTTAAATTTTACTTAGCTAGAGCAAATATCAAAAGAATAAAGGTACATACTTTTACTATCTTTACAATACATTGTTCTTATCTACTAAATAGAGAGAAATACTCGGGTTTTGTGCTTTTACCATATTTGCATATTGCAAAATACGAATACCCATTCTGTCTTATCTTTGGAAAGGCAGGGCAGATACTCAGGGGAGGTTTCGGACAAGTAGAAATGCCAGGAGTAATCAAGACTCCATTTTACCTGAATAGAATCAGATGTTCTGAAGATTACAATAATAAGGCAATGTAGAGTTACTAGAACAGTTGTGAATAAATTACAAGAAGCCGACGAAAGTAAAATAAAGCGTTCAACCCGCGGGTAGCCAGTAGGTTTTAATTAACTCCGTGTTTAAATTTTAATCCACTATAGTGTCAACGGTAAATCGCTTAAATTTTAACTTTGAACTGACGAAATAAAGCTGGTTAAGCAATCACTGAAATATAATGAAAACTGAAAGTAGTCACCTAATTAGAAAAGTTTTGTGTGCTTTGATAAATCCTTTGGGTCCCAAGTGCCACTAGTGTTAAACATTATTATAACTAACCTGGAAGCCAACTTTTAAAATGAGCCAGCGATAAAGGCGGCACGAAAAGGAATTTTCAAGTTTAAATTTATTAAAGTATTTAACTGTAAGTAATATTTTTCGGCTTCAGTGTTAATTCATATTATAGTTAATTGCTTTTCATGTGTATTTACTATTCAAAGATCATAATTTTGCAAGTGACATATCAACATGTCACTTACGTAACGAATTCACAAATTTAAATTTAGAACTTAAAATATTTGGTACTAGCTTTCTGCCCGCGGCTTTCGCCCGCGTGGATTTCGGGATTGAGGGTCTATAGAGGGTTAAGGGTCATAGCTTTGCCCACCTCTACATATGCGCGGAAGTCGGTTTATGGCGCGAAGGTTTATCGCGCTTCCCGTGAGACTAAACAGATAAAAAAATACCGCAAAAACCTTGCTCAAGAATCAGTCTATCTATTGATGAATGAAATCCGCATTGAAAATCTGTGCAGTAGTTTTCGTGCGAAGCCTTTATTGTGCACCCGTGGGATCTGTCGATTTTTCCGCGGATAAAAAGTAGCCTATTATTTAATCCGGACTTTTATCTTTACGTCTGCTAAATTTCAAAGCAATCGGTTCAGGAGTTACGGCGTGAAAGCGGAACAAACAAACAAACAAACTAACTCACTTTTCCGATTTATAATATTAGTAAGGATTACACTGTTAGTAGCCCCCCGTGTTAATTTAGATCCCACGGGAACAATAAAAGGTGTCCTTATGTCCTTTCTCGTTCCGCAGACTATGTGTATGCAAATATTAAATATTCTAAATAATTAAATTGTTATTTCTTGCCCGTGGCTCCGCCCGTCGTTTGCTCCGTCCGCGTTAATTTCGATCCCACGGGAACAGTAGCTTACTTTTCTTCCGGGATAAAATGGATATCCTTCCCCTACCACAGACTATGTGTATGCAAATTTTCGTGATGATCGGTTGCAGTAGTTTAAGCGTGAAGAGGTACACAAACAAACAAACAAACAAACAAACACACTTTCGCATTTATAATATTAGTTGGGATATTTGGTATATAACACATTTGAAACATGAAAATAATAAAAACTCAGTTATCGCATACGAATATTTTATCAATATGTTGCTAGAAAATATAGAAAGCTGTTTTTGGTGTTTGGAACGAAAAAGAGACAGTAAAATATTTATGGGTGTTATGTAGGCTGGTTAACATGAAAGTATGTTCATAATAAAAAGATGTATACAGTTGCTAATAATGCAACTACCCCCATCTTACCAGCAGTTAGTGCAACTTGCGGACTAAAAACCGTATAAAGCAGAGCCTCCAATTTCAGCAAAGCTTGTTCTTAGATTATGCACAAATCAGTAGCATTAGATTTATTTATTTATTAAGAGATAACAAACAGTTACAATATATATATTATGATTCAGTTTACAACATCCAAGCATGCTAATACTGCAACCAACAACGTTATCCACAAATTAAAAAAAAAAAAACAAAAATAGCGCGCTACATTTGGCCTCGGCACCACACAGCACACACACACTCACACATACTCACACACATATATAGATACACCATGTACAGAATCCAATTTGTTTTATTTTTTTTATTTAAAATAATACAAAACAAAAAAAAAGCAAATTAAGTTAAATATATAAACATATAAATAGACAACATTTAACTAATTAATATTAATTACAATTATATGATGTTAGTGCTTGGATCTTCAAGTAATATTCTTAACAATTCCAATTTAAATATATGTTTTGACAAATTAAATACATCTACGGATACAAACATACAATTATAATTTTTCAAAATTCGATTTAGAGGACAGCGCAGTCCAGTGTTTGTACGACAAACACTGATAGCAAATAAATTGTCAACACGGACCTTACGCTTATGAGCGAATCTCGGAACTGTGTAATAAATTTTACTAGTAAGGTCCATGCAGTCAAACTTATTATTAATAATTGCGTACAAAACATTCATCTCCAGGTACCTACGTCTGTCCTCCAAAGACAACATTTTATACTTCTTAAGAAGCTGCGATAGATGCAAAATAATGAATCATATTTCATTAAATATTTTTAAAATAAAATTACAACGCTTACAACGCCCTTACTTAGTCGTTCAGCTTCCTGGATTTATTGTTCTTTTGTCGTACAATATTGGATCAGACCATAGGCTTGCGGATCCCCAAGAGATTGCTACAACCAAATTAAATCAACAAAACTGAAAGAAACGCGCTCTGCTCCATCCCTTTTTCCAAACGCTTTGAAACTTTGAAACCTTTTCGGATACAGCGGGGAACATAAGAATCTTAGCCATTTTAGTAAATCCTTAGATAACCGAGATTTCTCTGATCAAATAATCGAATGCATCGAAGGGGAAAATCCGATAGGAACAAATGGAGAAACCCGTGATCAATTGAGATTTCTCAAACGAAATCTCACTGTTTTGTCAGATTCCGGGGAGTCGTT
Source organism: Scirpophaga incertulas (assembly GCA_036419045.1). Lineage (NCBI taxonomy): Eukaryota > Metazoa > Arthropoda > Insecta > Lepidoptera > Crambidae > Scirpophaga > Scirpophaga incertulas. The sequence goes on along the minus strand of CM071644.1, from coordinate 13,261,219 downwards.
AATACAGAATTTCCTAATTTTCACAAACTGACAAGTATGAATGCAAATGGAGGATTTTGAAAATAGGACCCTAATGGGCCCATTTGTCACCGGTGACTTGTAAAAGGGCGGCATTAGTGTCTTAGGCGCTTTCGTCGGTCATATGTCGCGTTAGCGTTTGCTTCTTGTAAAGCCTTAAGTAAACGGGTAACGTTTGAAATTTCGAATTTGTATAGCGATAAATTATCATAATAATTTCTTGAGCTTTAGGAATAAAGAGTAAGTTTTCTCTTATATACAATTCATAAAATATTAACATAAATATATGAAATATTTGCCAAAATATATAAGGGGCTGGAGATAACACTTGGTAGAGCTTATTCACTCACACTACTAAATGTATATAATAACTACAGTTATCATTAAGCTGAGCTGCCTTAAAGTTAGTAGTAACACCATATTATTTACAAAGGATATTGTTTTTTGCTGATTCCGCGCAGTTGATGATGACTTGTCCAACAAGCCGCTCGTGAGACACCGAGCGGGCAACAGATCCTGAAGATGTCTCGCTGAGAGACGAAACACGTGTCGACCTTGTCTGCTTGTTGGACAATATCCTTTGTAATACAATGGACTTCCGCAAAATAACACCTGCTACAATAGAGTACCATATTATTTTTCTTTAACGTTTATAAAATTCAATGTTAGTTATACTAAATAAAAAAAATATTTTATACAAAACATTAGCATAACTGTCAAAAAATTATATGTGGGCCTCTGAACGAATTTTACTTGAATGGCCAGTAGCATTGATTATAAATAAGAAAAATATGAACACAAGATATACAGTTACATCAATATTTCCTTTTAATAATACAAATATCTAGTTCAACTCAATATATAATAAATTTGTTAATTATTATCGCCTATAAATGAAGGCGAAAGCAAATCGTTTAAATATCCACTTAATTCATTTGCCATGAAGCGTGGGTCTTTTTCTTTTAACACATTTTGGTACCACAAATGGGCTTTATGGGGCCCTGCTAATCTTCACTCCTTAAATGCTTTTGAAAAAACCCGGAAAACGCCCTCTAAATTACCTGGAGGGAAACTCTGTGTCGTTAAAATTGCGTAGATCATGTTTAATGTATAAGACGGAAGTCACTGTTTTCATATTAAAAATAAATATTCGCAATATCTCTCTTGTTGTAATAATGCTGTTTTAATTTTAAATAATTTAGAAAAAATGTTAGATGTTGTAAAGATAACATAAATTTTCTGTTTGCCTGTTTTCTGTATATAAAAAATACAGAAAATCTATCTATTTTAGTATAATAATATGGACATAAATATTATATAAATACTTCTCTGGGTCAATATATATTTTTTATCATTAAAACTTCGATTAAATAGATAAGGTCTGGGAAGAGATTTTCGTCGATTCTACCTATTTGTCTCATTATATCTAGCATATCTTGCCCAGATTCAACTACTCCCAAATCCAACCACGTTAACCCAACCTCGGAAGTGACAAATAATAACAATTACCTATCATTTATTTTTACAAAAGTTAATTTGTTCCTTATAATATTAGTAAACAAAAAAATATAAATTTACGCACAGTGCGATAGGAGACTATATTTTCTGTTCGTATTCATTTATAGACTATTTTCGTAAAAAGAAAATATGAAAGACTTTAATACTTTTCCAAGATGAAAAAGAAGGGACGTAGGCGTTTAGAGAGCCTTAAAAATCATGAGGCAGCGTTAAGAGGTGAAATAAGAAGTCATTTTGCAGCTTGGTCTAACGAGACTAGAAAATTCAATATCGTACATTCCCACGCACTTTTCTTTTGTATTGACTGTGGCTGTGGTGACTGTGGGAAGTACTCATACATTGGTTCAACGGTCGTAATACTTTACAATGCAATTTTTGCTATCACATAATAATTAGTTGTAAATAAGCAACGTATTAGTACAGCATATATCTCTGCATAACCAGTCGGTTATCCTAGGAATAGGAATCTTGGGAAATACGGTTTACAATTATTACTAATTGAGTGAATTTGATCATTTTTATAAGCTAATATTTTATAAGATATTTTTATAACTATAGCTTACAGCCTAGGTTCCTAACCTGAGGGTAAGTACCCCCGGGGGGGGGGGGATACTGGTATTTCGCGGGGGTAATGAGGTAAGAGGCGGCTCCCGTTTTGAAAAGTTATTTTCATGTACAATTCACACTTTTTTCGAGATTTAGATTATTAAGATGACTAGAGATACGCTTGTAATGAAATTTGGTATGGGTATAGTTTACCACGGGACAATATCTCTTTCCTATACAAAACTATATAAGGTGTAAAGGTTATTTGTTTATATGTTTATCAAAATCTAAGAATTGATTTAAAACGTATAGTTTCAGTGTTAGAGAGAGGGGTAAAATCAGAGGTCCTAATTAGGTTACGGAATTGTAAAGGTTAAGAACCACTGGCTTAGAGCATTAATTGTCTCAACTATCCAGCATACAAAACCCACCCCAACTTTTGTCGCCGCATAGTTCTACGCATCCCACGTATATCGACAGCGCATTAATTCTACCGTAGTATGACGTACATTTGTCGTTGAAGTAGGGTTACGATGAAATATTTATTTACAATTAGCTCTATTTATCAAGTACTTAGTCTTAAATAAGGAAGAATTCATATTGCTTAATCCAGTTCTTAAGTACAAAACAGTTAATTTACCTAAGATTCCTTGATCTGATTCAGTATTTCGCCACTCAAAGTAATAAATTTACAAATTCAACCGCTGGTACGAGTGTTATGGATTTTCTGTTTCATAAATTTATTTATGTATGTAAAATTACTCATAAGCATAATTTTATTCCTAAGCAATCGTTTACTATATATTATCTGACATATTATTTGTTTATTGTATAATGTATAGATGCAAGGTAATAAGCAAGGTGTGATTTAGTTTATAAGATTTTGTTCGTGTGAAGAACTAGATTTACAAATGATGGAATGATGATCTATGGTGGATGAGTCTATGGTGACAATGATTACAATGCCATTAAATTTAAATGGGTACTGTGATAGGAACCAAATAAATCGGTGTTCTCCCGAATCAATAATTCATGAATGATAAAAACATTTAAACAATGCTTCAAGTATATAAAGATTTTTGAATTTATGTGTAAGAAGACGAATAAGAAATGTTCCTAAATTTTTATCAATTTTCGTGTTAAAGTGACAAATTATTTATTATATACTTTTATTAACGATATTATTGTCGATTAAATTCGTTGGATTGATTTTAAAACCAAATTTTATATATCAACTTAGTCGTAATTTTATTTTAAAATACACGAATAATTTATTAGTTTATATTAATCTATGAGTGCGTAACATATAAAAAACGACAGGTGCAAAAAAGTTTTTTAATAAGTTTCTTTATACTTAGACAAGATTTACTCCGGAACTTTCCAGCTTACCTTTATTTATAATATTGTCTCAGAGATATGCGAACAAAGGTGTGAAACTTGCAACTTTAAGTTATATTTTCGCTATTAGCTGTTGGAGCTTGCAAAACTTTGTGCTATCCTGTGCATGTATTTTTGCTAAAGATATTTATATATCACCTCTGAGACTAAACTTTGTGTTTTCATACATTGACTGACTAGTCAGACAGCCTAGCTGTTGAGTAAACTTCTTACGAAGTTTATCATAAATATTCACTGCATTTACTTCTACTGTAGTGACAAGTCAGAACTTATATGCGAAATTATTTATTAGAGTAATGGATGTTGCAACATATTTTTGCTTAGCTAGTAAGTTTACTCGCGCTCTGCATGCATTCAACATAAACATACTAGCCACGATCCCCCATAAGCTATAGAAGAAGCTTTTAGAGCTCATCAGTAGGACGGAGGTGAGTAAAGACTCATCGAAACAACAAAAATGTGTGTCTTCCCAGGTAGACGACTTAACAGACTTTACTTCCTTACTTTATCTTATAGGTATTTCCTGTTCATGTAGAAAATAGGGTTTTGTTTCAAGACTTCTATTTTATTGCAAAGATGTGATGGTTAAGTTCTCCTTCCTAGTCGTTCCTCACTAAACAATATCTTAAAGCCCGTGATACAGTTTCAGAGCTTAGTTAAGCTCTGACTTTATTCAAATTAAACTAATTTACATGTATTTGCTAGAACGAATTATCGACCCAGTAGATTGTGATTCTTTTTCGAGAAATATTTATTACGCCCGTAAATTTCATTTAAAGTAATAGGCGTGTCAGAATAAAATATATCATAGTTACCAGTTTTGATTCAACATTATTGAGTAGGCGGATTTCACCTGTGCGTCAGTCTTCATAATGAGAAGGCTGATGAAGTAACCTATTATTAAATCGATTCAATCGCGTGAAAATCACATGGAGTAATTTTTTGTATTGTTTTGTTAAACAATTATTTCATCAATAACTAGATATAAAATACAATTGATGAAATGAGATTAGTAAGCAGATTATTGAATGACTTATTGAAACTTCATCTAAGGCATTTTTTGCAGACTAATGTTCAAACCAAAAAAGGAGTTTCAAGGCGACGTTTAAATATTCTACTGAATAAATCAAGTTTTATATTGTTATTATATGTTTATTTATCAGGAAAGATAGGCGCAAGTGAAATGAAATGGTAGGCAAAGGTCATGAAAACTGTCGTAGATCAAAGAATTCTCCCAATAAATGGATTCTTGTAAAATATATCTCTGAAAAATATTGAAATAAACGATACTACATAAACGGACTGTATGCGAAAATAGTAATTTTTGGCAAAAAATTCAACATGTCGCATCTTAATGCCTCGTATTGTCAGAAAGGGTTTTAATTTCAGTTCCTAACTGATTTAGCACAGATTTAGCAGATGAGGTTCGTCAATATATTCTGGGGAATGTTCTCCCATTCTTAAGTAAGTGCCTGTTTCACAGCATCACCAACACAAACAATGCAACAGCATAATATGCCGATTATATCTCCTAACGATTCTTCCGAATTCACTGATGCACAACACATGCATGTTTGATTGGATTAAGGTCTTGGCTTCTTTATGGCCACTCCATTAAAGTAATCCCCTCGTATCTAATCGCCTACTACATATAGGGTGGGGTCTGGCATTGTCGTGCATTAATATTAGATTGCTATCCATGCACACCAAAAATATACCTTAGATTCTCTTAATTGTGTAATTTTTTGTTGACAGTAGCTGAATATGACCCTCCCACCAAATGTAAAATACCTTTGTTTTTGTTGCGCTGAGGAAAATGCATGAAACTGCATACTCCGACAACCGGTGATTATGTGAAGCTCTCCTCCCTAGATGGAGCAGGCCTACCTACTAAAAACCTCAGCATTTCGCCTGGGCGCAAGCTTGTCATTCAGAAGGAGAGCTGCATCGCGCTCGAACGAGGCCATGGAAACCCTTGCGGATTACTACCACGACCCCGTCGTCGTATGGCGACTAGCGCCCACACCGAGCCAACGCGAAGGTGGCCGCCGACCATCCTCCGACCCAAAGTGGGTCTCCTGGACGACAACCACCCCTCTTAAAGAAGAAGGGGGCTTCACCCTTCCGCCACTGGACGCTAGAAGCGGTCCACCAGGTGGGATCCGGCCATCCCTCGCTTCCCCTCTCGAGGGGCTTTCTGTCAGTATATTAGACGTCAAAAGACATTGCCCAGGGTGCACCACGAGAAGGTTATCTGACGTCGCAACCGTCCCACCAAATATTTAGTCTTATATGTATACAGTCCCCAACATATGAAACTTCTTGTTCTAATAGAATCAACAAGTCATTACTAATGGAAATTTTATTTTTTGATTTTAATTAATTAGGGCAACTAACAAGACATATACTAACAAAATGGAAACTATAATACTTAAAGCTATGATAAGCGCTATCTTAATTAAAGGCTGCCACGGCATAATAAGCAAAGGGAATCAATAAAAGAATACGAGACGGAACTCAAAACAAAAATCATATAAATTTATAGAAATCTACGGGTACATAGGTAGATCAAAGGTGCGCGAAAGATTCAACTACGTGTTTTTTGAAATTGTACAGGTTATTACAAAAGATGTCAATATCGATATCGTTGCTTTTAAATAAGGTATTATACTGACATTCTGTGAAAATATAAGTTACTCGAAAAACTAATCTGTGTAGGCGAAGTCGCGGGTATCAGCTACTTTTTATATAAACTGACTAAAAGTAAAATAACTGGTCGATTTCGTAGAAACCGTCACATATCAATGATTTTGATGAAGAGCAACGTGAGAGATATTTCACGTTGTATTGAGAACATAATTTCGTATCATTAGCAATAAGTACGCAAAAAGGCATCTTTTAAAAATGACATTTAGTTGTCACTTGTAAAAAGCTTTCTTGATTTTGTGGCAACTTTTGTTTTGTGATAAAAATCTTGCGAATCGTAGTAACAACTTGGCACGGAACCAAAGAACTGAAGGAAACAAAAGGTACAGGTAATACCTAGCTAACACTTTAAATTTCTTGCTGAGCTGTGTGCGCAACTCTGGTGCAATTTTATATATTCATCTTGAATGCAGTTTTTTACATTATCCTCGAATGTGGTATAAAAAGATAGATTATTTTATATAACAAAGTTTTAAAGTGTTGAGAAGTATAAAAGGGTATTTTTTTATTTATCTGTTAGATAAAATTACACATACGAAATTTCATTACTTAGGTTCTGGAATTTCGTGTGTGAAATTTGGAGGTTATGTTAGTTATGCGATTGTCAATGTATTGTACTACGTACTATATGTATACTTATCTTATTTCTATATCTGCCATAATTTAGACTCAATCTTTTTAACGTTATCTTGAAAATCTATCTCTACATCTAGCAATATCTTCGTCAAAATGATGTGACAAGAACTCCATTAGCTCGGGTCAACGGTCATATTGAGGAAAATAGAAACAATAGGGATACCATCACACTTAAGAAACGAAACAAATGACTGCCATATCAAATAAAACCACACAATTGAAGCTCTATCCGAGATCGCGTGTGATGTTTTTATTTGCCAAATGGACCTTCTCGTATACGTACTATTTGTAGTAACAAGTAATAAATAGCGTGTCGCTCAATGAAAGTAAGTTTGATTTTTGATTTCGATTTATTCTCTCAATATATGGTTTAGTTGCTTTCTGTCACTCACTGACTCTAATCCATTAACGTTTCAGTATCGGGCACCGTTTTCTTGTATGATTCTTTTCTTTTAATATGACAGGGTTCTTGAATTTCTTAATATGACAGGGTTGGCGATGCGGTCCTATAATCGGTTTCAGCGTCACGAGTTCTATTCCTGCGCGGAGCAAAAATTTTATATGACCTACATATTTATTTTCTGGTTTGGGGGTATATGTATATGAGTTTCAATGTGCACATCAAAGTGAAACACACGAGAAGCGACAGAGGAATCTTCAGTTTTCACACTCGAAGGAGGCCATGAAAGTAATAAGAACGTGATGGCCAATAATGTCCTCGGTCCCTAGAACTACCAATTCATCGTGTCATCATGCACGCTAGCTTCACACGAAGAACACAGATATTTATTGATACATACAGTTAATTTTACACAGTTAATCAATCAGTTAAGGACACTATATATACAATCAGAACAATGTGCAGCTTTATCTTTGTAAGAGACTTCTGTCAGACACCTTTAGGTAGGAAAAACATAGTATATTTGACAAAAAATTATTAAACTATTAAAATAAAAACTAAAAATTGACTAATTATTATTATACATAATAAATTGAATCAAATATATACTAAAGAAACAAGAAGGAAAACACTATCGTTATATTTCACGGACAGTTATAACCATGGCAAGAGCCTGCCTTTTGCGTGTAGTGGTGCCAGATGTGAAACAAATGTTGTATAACAGTTCTATTAAATGACGCATTAGCGAAATGCGTATAGGTGAGGAGTCCTAACTGATGCTCTAGTAACTGTACTTGTATATAAATGTCACAATAAGAATGGTTACAGTTTTAACACTGTTTTTTTTTTTCATTTTTTAATTGTACGTTTTTATACAGTTATTTAATTGTATACGCAAAACAAATGTAAAATAATTACTAGTGTGCCGAAATAAATTTATAACATCTATTTAATTGTGACGTTTAAATATTACGAAACTAACATCATGTACTCAGCAACATATATCTATATTATTTCTTCAAAATGTACGTACTATGTTATACTCAATATAACCAGTATAATCCAATAGAAACAATTTAACTAATCAGCCAATAAAACAATATCTATTTAGAATATAAGAGCAAAATATTTATCAGGTTAACTTGATTACAAATGTCTCCAGGCTTATGTTTTGTCAGTCAACATAGAACGTCTTCCATCGATATATTAATATGTCTATGTATAACAAGAAAATAGTCGTCGTAATAGGATATTAGTGAGTATCCGAAATAGAACATTTCTCTATTAGGTAACCTCGTGTCTACGAGATTATATTACGATATAAAAATTAGAACAATTTGGCCGAATATGATGTTTCGGAAAGAAAATACTAATTGCTACATCACTGATATTTTACTATAATACTCGTAATTACATGGTATATATAGTTGACGGTATGATTACGTACTATTAAGTACGCGTACCTATTATATATGTCACAATTAATACTAGTTATTAAAAAATACCTTAAATTAGGAATTTTACTACAAAACTTAAATAATCAAAAGTGCTGCTCATTTGTGATTACATATCAAATAGTAGTTTTAGACAGGCGTAACACCACATTATATAGTAGTAACGTCACTAAATATCTCTATTTCTCTAATATTATATATATAAAACAGTTTTTAAGCCGGTTTCATAAAAAGAAAAGTCTATATGTATGTTATTCAACTATATGTTTTCTTTTTGTATGTTTCTTATTAGATTTTGTTCACATTTTTCAAAGGTGTCTACATATTTCATAGGGTTTACAAATTTTTATCGAAATTAATTTGTAAATTTATAAGAAAACATATTAAAACTGAATTCAAAAGTTCACCTATATATACAAACTTAAACAACATTTTATTTACTACTCGAAATTATGAACCTTAAGGGACAATTAACAAAATTATTGATACTATATATTAATCTAAAAATTCATATTTCGAGTAGGTAGGTGCCAGATTATTACTCTATTGCGGCCACCCACGAAGGCAGTATTGAACTGTCCTTTTTGACTGGCACCTTAGTCAGAGAGGTTGTTTGACTGCAGCTTGTCTGCACTGTGGTCAAGTCCGGAGCACTACTCCGGTATTTCGAATCTACATACCGTTTACCACTTGCCTTTTACCTCTCCTTCTTACAACGGTAGTGGTAAAGCTCAACAGTAATTAAGATTGTTCACCACCAGCCACCACTCTGCCTATTTCAGTCGGAAAGCAGTTGCAATAAAACTACAGAAAGAGCTGCCCGTTCATCACTTTGTAGTGCTTAACTCAGATGCAGACAGATTATTGGTCGCAACTCTAGGCAGATATTATATTTGAATCCCTTTTCGTTTTATACGGGCTGTTTAAAAAAAAGTGTATTGAGGAACTGTTTTTGTGCTTTTTGTTTGTTTGTTTTTGTTTGTTAGCGCTTTTGTCACCTTAAAATTTATTTGTATGGAATTGATGTGAATTAATCCTCATCACCTAGAATTAACATGATATGTCTTATCGGTATAGTTGGGTTTAAGAATACGTTCCTTCTACTCCCGATATCATTGTTGCCCTGGTTACAATTTACTATCAGAAGTTATCTGCCGGCAATTGAAATAATAATAGAGCTCTTTACCACAGGTTTTTTTTTAACATACTTTCATGACAAGTTAATTTCCACACTTGTAGGTATTTATCAGATGCCAGGATAAATAGAAAAAAAAACTTCTTAAAAATGTCTTACTTCCATAAAGGTGTGTAATTTATATGATTATAATACGAATATTATAATGATATAAACTACACACCTACACCATCAAATAACCAGTATTTATTGTTTGCATACATAGACTCATCCGACATTCGCAATAAATCGAGACCTCTCCAACCACTTCCGTTTTATTACAGGTTTCATTCATAGGAATGTTTTGACAGCAACTCTATTCAAAGCTATCACTAAGGTTAATGGAAGAGGAACGGTTTGGAGATATATACGGGCCATAAAGCATTCGTGTGTTCCGATTAACCCGTTGATTTCTGTGTGCCTGTAAACCTCTTTTATCCTTCGGGTTTATGATTGTCCAATGGAGTGTTTTAAGATTCAGTTAAAATTTAATATCGATCTCGCTCCCATAGCTCACTAATCGTCACTGGTCAAATAAAATGTAATATGTCTTGATTTATTTTATTCATTCAGATTTTATTTATTTATAAAAATAGCAATGAAAATGAAATAATTTTAAGATAAGACTGAGACCTCTTACAATAGAACTGGCACGGCACATTGCTCACAGGATTGATAAACATTGTGGCAGAAAGTTCTTTGAGCGGCAGGCATATCCAAAAACAGCAGTGTCGGTAGATTGGAAGGTTGCCGAAATGAAATGATTGGTCGACTTTTTATAAAATAGAAAGACGATTTCGTGTAAATCGCAGGCAAGCGTTGTATTTTAGTAACACAGGACTGACCGGCCCTAAGGCCTATATCCAAAAGTTTGCTAAAATTAAGAAATTTATGTTCAAATTAGTATATATATATATATCGAATGATAGAGTTTGGATGTAAATAATACAACTTATGATCAATATTAAGTACAAACTAATATTTGAAATTGCCAATGACCGAAATACAATAATGTGCTAATTAGCAGAATGATCATCAAATGTTCGCAGCGTCGTCACAACTTACAGCGTCATGTTCCACAGTGTTACAGCGGTGTGGAGATTTTATATATGACAAATACGCGTCAAACAGTCCCCACTGCATCGACCTCAACGAAACGAATCTTAACTGAAATTAAGATTCAGATTTTTGTTAGTAGTAAGTTAACTCATGTTATACTGATTTTTAGAGTGAATCAAATCCGGTTATTATTTGGTTAAGGAGTAAGTATTTTCTATATTCACTATACCGCTTAGGTTCACTTCTTAAATTATTAATACAAAATTTCCTTCTATAGAGTTGTGCACCAAAACAATATTTAAAGAATTTGCTTTCTTTAATGATACGAGCGACATTTTATAGAAATGTTGGTTAATATTTATTTATATATCTCTTTATCTATATTTTTAAATTATATGATGCGATTTATCGCATTCTAAGGTTAACTAAGCTACGAGGGCAGTTTTGTTGAAGTGACCTTATCACAGATAAGGTCACTTCAACAAAAGGAATTACATACGAAAACTTTCACGGCTAACCTTCAACCTACCCTAATTCATCAAAATACTGTGTCATAGCATAGATGCACGACGATAAGGCTCGGCAATTTCCTCAGCGATAGAACACACCATTCGGCTTTCTCAATCTAATCAAACGTTTTTTTTATTCTTCTGTGATTGATGATGATAATTAAGAGATTCCATTTCGATCTCAGCTTTTGTTGGATTGGAGCACTTAATCTTTGGTCACGTGTGATCCTTGTCGCTAAGGAAATAAGTTTAATTTGCTAGACACAGAATCAAATGATGTTCTATTACGCTTCAGAATAAGAAAATTTTCCGATGCTTTGATTATAATTCATTACAATCAATTCAATTATTTTGTGACTACCAGATTGACCAGATTGTGATATTATTGTAATATGTGTTGCCAGATTACCTAATATTGTGAAAGGTAGATACCGTAATTTTTCATCTTGTGTCATGTACTGGCAGCCACAAGATTAAGGTTCGTGTGGGGCTTATAGGTTTGCTGCGAATCTCATGAGTACTACATATTATAGGTCATTGTTGTCATTCACCAGCAGTTAAAAAAATATTATTTTCACAAGCTTTTATTTAACTTGCAATGTATGTATGTTTGAATGTTCGGGTAAAATGTACAACTCAATTTTAAGGTACTTGCCCTCAACCGATTGAGCTAAAATGTGTACACGTTTAGTTTGGATGACAATGCATGATTAACTATATGACGTTATTCTAAATCCAACATGGCGGCGTTCCCAAGATGACGGTCCAAATATTTTTAATGCACTCCTACAATATGGGTATCAAATGAAAGGGCTTGCCAAGAATAACTACAAAAAATAAAAAGTTTAAAGTAAAATCAAGATAAAAAATGATTTAAACACCAGCCTTTATTTAAATGCACTAAAAAGAAAAACATAAACTTTTACACTAAAACTTTTACTGTAACTTATAATGTCATTTCAAATTTCTTAGTTTTAATTTTTTTATAGGCAGCAAGTAAATACGAGTACTTAAATCTCGCGACAAGCTTTTAATAGTTTATAAAATATTTCAAGCAGATGGGTCTATTTTACAATGCAACATTCCTATTTCAATTCAGACTTTATGAGGCTTTATGTTTTAAAGCTTACTAGTCAAAATGAAGTTACAAACCATAAATACTCGTATATTTAAGTTATTCTCGTAAAACACGCACAACCTAATCCCTAAATCCCAAACTGTACTTCTGTATTAAAAAATATATATGTTTAACTATACATCAAATTTTTTGTTCCATGTTAGGCAAGTTCATGGTAGAGACATGTAATTAACACGCTTCTCTGCGAGGGTGACTGGTGTATATAGTATTGTGTATATCATGTATGGATATTTTTTTTATGTTTATATATTCTCAATTGTCCACCAGAATAAGGAGAAGGGCCTTTACTTAAAGAATTATTGGCTCTTAGTCATCAAGAAGATTTCAGTTCTCAATATAATTGTACTATTTCTAGCTAAAATTCATAGTGAACCTACATACTAGAAACATTCTATCATATTTTCATCTCCATTCTACTATATTTAACACTGAAATAATTCCTTTGTGCAACAGTATCAGGGATTTCGGATGGTTGAATCTTGATTTAGTGTTTGGCTGGGAGCCTGAAATTACAAGCATTTGTCAAAAAATATCCTAAGAATAGACAAAAAGAAACTAATCTTTCAACTTCAACTTTAACTGCAATTGATGCATCGTTAATTTAAGGTAATCGTAATTCAATCATATAGCTGAGTTTAAAATGGCTACTTATACAGTAGTGGCTCACCGCTATCTCAATACAAGAGCTTTTACTGACTCGATAGCTTTCTTAATAAGCATTATGTATCAATCTGACCATTTTGAATACATATGTACTTACCTTCTAATATAAATGTAATGTTAGTGACAACCTTCAAATCGTCTCACTTGATCGCAAAGTCTATGTTAAGATAAATGTTCAAAAATGTGGAGCCATAATTACGAGACTTTCTAACGTTTTAGAGCTTATTGCCAGCTATTTATCACCGGCGTAGCGCAGGTGAGGTGAGCTGTAATCTCTTATCATCATAATGTTCCAAATGTCTGCGCGAACCGTTTAACAGTGAATATTTTGCACTGAAATATGAAAATATAAATGAGTATTGCAATTTACTCAAAAATCCTGTTATTTTGCCCGAGTACGAGTAGATACTACAAGAAGAATATAATAATAGTAACTAGAAAGTTTAAGAAAATTATAGGTATTTCTTTTAGTTCTTGTTGTTTGAATAATTACAATACTTTCTTATAATAAATAATAGAAAATGTATTGTACTTGCAATTATGTAAGGACAAATACAAATTCTATAAATATGGAAATGTCTCTGAATTGCATACCCAATCAATATTGCTCTCGATTCAATTTAGCCTTGTTTAACTCCATTAAGAATTAAGGTAGTGTATACAACATTGAACTGAACTTCAAAGATCATTGTCTCAACAACAAATCTTTTTTTTTTTAAATAAGCTCAGAAAAACAATCCAGACCACCTTAAAATTTCATTTTAACAATTTTCGTAGCAAATTTTTCGATAATTCTTAAGTTACTTCTATATACGAGTATATATCAGGCTGTTTACGTAACTATTTATAAATATTGGAATTAATGATTGCGAACACAGACTTCTCTGCCGATAAGATATGGTGGTATAGGTATCAGGAAAGTATCTAGTGTTTCATAGTCCCCTTAAATTATAACCAAAATCACAAAGTCACAAAACCAATCACTTGAGATTCCTTTTATGTCAGAGGCCAGAAATGCATAGAACGATAACTGCACGAGTACTGATCTGTCAGGACAGCGGCTCTAAGCTCTTCCTTCCTCTCCTCTAGAAATCCTTTTTGATAAAACCACATTTCGCCTGTCCGTCGCACTTCTCCTGAGAGTGACCTATGTAGTTCCACATCGCTGTCATTGTGGTTATCCAGTTGACCAGCTGGGTTATCACGGCCTCTTCTGCATCAAAAACGCAGGACGTGCCTCTCCCGTCATGCCAGCCTTAACAACATCATCCGTAAGGCCTTGAGCAGCGCAGGAATACCGGCTGTTCTATAACCTTGCTGACCTTGCCCGTGACGATGGTAAGTATTCCGATGGTATGAACGTTATACCATGGAAGGTGCGACGACCTCTAGTTTGAGATGCGACGTATGCAGACAGTCTGGTGCAGTCCCATTTTCATGGCACCGCTATTAAGGCTGGCTCTGCTGCAAATTTGACCGAATTCTTCAAACGGCGCAAATATGCAAACTTAATAAGTGAGCTAGACTCTGGGGAGACGGCGAGACCCCTGGAGTCCCTGGGACCTATAGAGTCTATAAAAAATGCAGCCGCAGGTTAATCAAATCGACACGTGATCGGAAGGCTGAATCATATCTAGCACAGCGGATCAGCATTGCCATACAACGTGGTAATGCTTTTTTATTTTTTCTTTTTGTTCCCCTGAGGAAAATGCATTAAGTTGCATACCCCGGCTGTGGCGAGCCGGTGGTTATATGGGGCTCTCCGAGAAGGGGGAGGCCTACCCACTAAAAACCTCAGGGATTGCCTTCCACAGGCATATAGGGAGCCCCCGGGAACGCTAAGCTACTTCCGGAAACCCCAAGGCCCCCGCTCCCCCGCCGATACAGAGGAGCCCACCTTGGGGGAGGCTACAATACCTCCACCGATCTCCACCACCGGCGACGCCCCCCGGCCACGGAAGGGGCGTGGTTCCTCCCGGGTCGCCGTATCCGCGGGCGCGATTTCCTCGCGCCCGCCGGCGGCCGTGCTACGCTACGCTACGCTACGCTACGCTACGGAGCCCGGCGCCGCCTCCTTCGAGCTGGATCGGCCATCGCCCGACCCCGCTCGGCGGCCTCCTTTTGGAGCATCACTGCTTCACAGAAGGAGGCCACAGCCCTCCAACCTCCCTCGTCCGCCAGCGTTGCCGCAATCAATGCCGGCGAAGACAGATCTCGCCTGATCTCGATCTGCGACCAAGATACTCACCGAAGCAGCCGTGCCCGATGAGTATCTGAGTCAATCGGTAGGTAACCTCCTTCCCGTGGAACCAAGCTTCGAGGTGCGGGAGTATGGCACCGACGGCCCGCTGGCGCGCGCAGATCCGTAATTCGAGCTACGCACCCCAGGCCGCCACAATCCGTCGGTGCCACTCCCGCTTAGGCACTTCGTGCGCGGGTTCTAGGGCGCTCCCCCATCGCTACAACGTGGTAATGCTGCCAGCCTTCTGAACACGTTGTTGATTAACGGCTATTTGGGTCACATTTTTTATTTTTAATTTAGATATATTTATATATATTTTAATCGTTATTAGATGTGTTTAAATATATACGTAATAAAATACATACCATCGATCAATCTGCGTTGGGCTAGTTTGGGCGACAAAGAATTTAACATACTTATGGTAGGCGTGTGCCTCTCAGAGGGGATGAATGAGCAGTGATGAATGAATGATTGAAATATACATACATGTATTTCTGGTATCATCCAATTCCACCCTAAGGTTTTAGCGACAAGACCGCTGTATATAATATATCTTACCGTGCTTAGAAAAAGATTGATAATTTCTATGTAATGCTAACACATCTGCTTACATACGTACACGACTATGCAACATAAGGCAGCCTATTATAAAAAAAAATACTGTTGATTACTGACATATTTGTGAAAATTTCAAGCTTTATTTGTCTTTTTCGACGCTCTTTTTGGAGGTTTGGAAATGGAAATATAATTCAAAATGTCGGTGCATGACAAACATATTTGTACTTCAAATCATTATCAACTTAACAACTAAATAGCTTTGGAAAAGAATTCTCATTTTCTCATATTAATAATCTATTGCAGAGTATGATAAAAATTTTATACGAAATAAAACTTCGGAAACAGAAACATGGATGGATGTTCCATTTTTATTTGCAAAAGAAATCACAGATCAAAGTACCAACTGATTTTATGCACTTCGAATGTATAAAAATTTAATAACCTATAAAAATTTATTAAGACATTAACATCGATTGAAGCTCCAGCAGTCGTCTTAACAGCCGTCCAATAAATAATTCATAAGACATTTTGTACGCGTTTTTTATAATAGCATAATTCTCGATATATTGAAGATAATAAAAAAGGCGTACAATTCCTTAGCAGTCGTCATATATCTTGGATAGCTTACAGTGATTTACTATGCCGTTCTGGTGAAATATGTATGTATGACTATTATATTTACATGACCTTTTTTGTACTAAATGTCTCCAAAGAAATTTAAATAAATATTAGAAGATTAGCCTAATTTAAATGGAGGATGAAAAATGTATTTCATATTACACGCCATAAAATATTGTCTGCTTTGACTGCGATATAATTTCTTTTAAATTCATACTAAAACGGTTTTTTATAATATTTTATTTTACCCAAGATACTGTTAAAGACTGTAAACTATACTCAGAACGACCGAGATACGGCGACCACGTGCTTCTTAACAATTTCCAGCAATATCCGAACGTTCCGGTACTAATTAATAAAGTTTCCGCCGGGAAAATCTATTGATGGATGACCCCAGTTCAATTTCATGCTGATTTGTAGGCTAGAATTCACTAGAATCAGATATAGAGACAATATCTATTCTTATAGAATCGCTATCCATGTTTCGTTACATTAACTTTAAGATATGTAATAATATAACGGATTTATTTATTGTAAACATAAATACAGCAAGTACAATATTAAAAAGTTAATATACGGCCACGACTAGTGTATTAAATTAAGTATAAGGAAACTGTCACAAAAAACAGAACTCCTCAATATAAGTAACTCCTCATTGAAATTTTGTCTATATAAGCGCACATGTGGAAATGGTTCCATCGGTTCACAATTTTTGAACGGAGTATATGGAGTGGAAAAAGAATTGGCCTCACTATGCCAGTGGTGACAGTCTCCCGTAGCTCACGTGTGAGCATGACATACCACAGGGATTTAAAAAATACAGCCATGCCCGCGATTTCGGATTTCCAACGTCATGCGAATACGTTCCGTTGAACTTTGATTTTTTGTTCGCGTTGGCTCTTTTATTTGGTTTATCGCTTTCTGTTCCGATATTGCGTTTGCATATGAACAGTAAGCGAAGTAGTGAATTAAACAGTGTTTTATTGTTTTAATCTCGAATTTAATGTATTTACATGTACCTGTTAATAATATTAAAAATAGTAATATTTTAAAAAATAGTTAATTTTTTAATTTAAAAAAAGTCGTTTTCGTGACCATGGAATAGGGATATTTTATTTTTGGTATAAAAATCTTGTATCCATAAGTTATGGAATTGTAGTCATGATATGATAATAAAACTATAACGAGACAAAAATAAGGGCATAGTTAATATAATATTACTTAGTATAAGCGGCAATAGAGACTATAGAGTGTCAAAATATAAATATCCGAATTCACTTGTTTGAAAAGTATATTTACTCGTAACAACAAACTTCAATAACATTTTTCGGATCTATGTTTTGTTAAAGTTTCATAATCTTTGATATTTGCGCTCTTTTCTTATGTTCTTTAAGAGCACCGAAATATTAAAAAGCTTTTGTAGTAACAATGTAACTTTAGTCGAAGTCGGCCAACAAAATGTTTTGAAATGACCTGAAAATTTGAGGTAGGTATGTCAAGCTTCAAATTTATAAGAATGACAGCTAAATATTGAAATCAAAATGTAATTCTGCTTTCTTCCATCTCTATGAACAAAGTAGTTTAAACAAAATATAACATTACATCACAATTTGTGAGTTAAAGGAATACAACATAGCAATTACCCATTAAAATGAAAAATTACGAAATATTTTCTCAAAAGCACTTGAGGGATTATCTAAGAAATCAATTAGTCAAAACGTGGATTGGCCTCTGGAGATGACACAGAACATTCTTGCCCGGCGGATACAATAAAGACTTATTAATGAAAATTCCAAGATGTTTTATTAATATAAGAAAAACCCACCACTCAAAATAACTTATATACATATTTATGTGTAACTACAATACAGTTTTACAAACTTTACAAACACACTAGGGGGGTAATGCGGAGCGCGTCCGTGGGCTTTAGCTCTAGATACCCACACGTGCCCCCTGGGTAGCGCCAAATGCTCTGCACTTTACCGGTGGTAGGTTTTGACCGTGGCTGGTAACCACCCTCCAGGCTAAGTCTAGCCGCCAAGCGATTTTCATCGTGTTCCGGCTTTAAGCCTGGTGTTGCCATTCTGGGAGGGGAGTCCGAGCAGTTGCGCTGTATAGTTGGCCGGTTTCGGTGCTGCGCGATTGCTGCACTGGGTGACTGATCGTGGAGGGTAGCGGGATCCTAAGCACGGTTTTCTCCGCTGGCCGACCGCAGGTAGTAGGGGGCCCAACTAGTAGGATAGCCACCTACGAAAGGCTGCCCCGCCAACTCGCGAAAAATCCCAGGGTGCGCCATCGTGCCGGTTGGCGACCGGATGCGAGGGCCCGATGGACACCTTTGGGGGGGTTAGGGCGTCCCCGCGCGCTCCAGCTCAGTCACCCGATAGTGTGGCGTCTCAGCTGCATCGCTTGGCAGCAGCTTAGCAGTGTCTCGCTCATCTGTCCTCTTCCTGCATGTTCACTCTTCACAACTAATTAATGAAAACGAACAAAAAGAAAATAGTGAAACAGCGGATGCACTCCCTCGCACTAAAAGTGCACCTCGCTAACATCAGAGGTTTGCACTCAAATATCAATAGTGTCCATCATCATCTTGAGACCGATAAACCACATCTGCTGTTCCTCACGGAGACGCAAATCCGATGTCCGGCTGACGCTGCATACTTACATTACCCAGGCTACACCCTGGAGCACAATTTTAAATCCCGCGCTGGTACCTGTATGTATGCTCGCGATAATATCTGCTGTCGACGTCTCCGTAACCTTGAAGATTCCAGATTCTCTGCAATGTGGGTTCTGGTGGACACAGGTATGGAGCAAATACTCTACGCCAGTGTTTACCGGTCGCACACTGAGAATGTGGAGACGACCAGGTTCTTTCAGTACCTCAGTGCCTCTGCTGAAACAGCTCAGCAAAGGTACCCGAGTGCGCAGTTAGTTGTTCTGGGGGACTTTAACGCACACCACCATGAATGGTTGTTCCCGTTCCAGAACACTGACCATGCCGGGAGATGTGCGCATACGTTTGCTATGTCGCTAGGTCTCTCCCAGCTGGTGAAGAGCGCTACCCGGATACCCGATATTGATGGCCACACACCTAATTGCCTGGATCTTCTGCTGACGATAGACCCGGACCGATACCAGGAGGCAGTTTCATCACCACTAGGGAATTCCGACCATTGTCTGGTAAAATCCGTGTCTGTGTACTCTCCATCAGACCCGGATCCTGTCGGGACTAGACGTGTCTGGCGATACAGTTCGGCAGACTGGGATGAGATGCGGCATTTTTTTGCATCGTATCCTTGGCTTCGCACGTGCTTCTCTTCGGACGACCCGACCTGCTGCGCAGATGCTATCACTGGCGTGTTACGTCGGGCTATGGAATACTTTATTCCATATTCCGATGTATCATGCCAGTTTGGCGCCCGCCCTTGGTTTAATGCGGAATGTGCCAAAGCCGAGGCGCTTAAGCAATCCGCTTACAACTCCTGGGCGAATGCTCGAGCCTGCAAGTCGCAGAATGTTCGGGATCTGAAGAAGGCCTATAACAGTGCCACCAAATCCTGCAAAGGGTTTTTTACGTAAGGCCCGCTTCGACCACATTGGCCGTATTGGAGCCAGATTAACTTCCTTTCCATCTGGGAGCAAAGCCTTCTGGTCTCTAGCCAAGTCCGTCGAGGCAAATTTTTGCCGATCATCGCTGCCGCCTTTAATTAAACCTGACGGATCACTGGCTCACTCAGCTAAAGAGAAAGCAAACTTGTTTGCTTCTATCTTCGCGAACAACTCGCAACTAGATGCTGCTGGCGTATACCCACCCAAGCTGCCTCCGTGTTCTTCTGCAATGTCGGAAGTTCACATCCACCAGAAAGAGGTGCTCAAAACTCTCAGCGCTCTAGATGTGAATAAAGCTAGTGGACCTGATGGCATTCCGGCTATTGTCCTACGGAAATGTGCACCTGAATTGTCTCCAATTCTGACTCGCCTGTACCGCTTGTCCTTAAGACCGGTCAAGTTCCGAGATCCTGGAAGATTGCCAATGTCCAACCTGTACCTAAAAAAGGTAGTCGTGCCGACCCTACTAACTATCGCCCTATTGCAATCACGTCCATACTCTGTAAGATTATGGAGCGTGTACTGAACAACCGTCTCCTGGCTTACCTTGAAGCTAATGATCTCCTTAGTGACCGTCAATTTGGTTTCCGCCGTGGGCGGTCTGCTGGGGATCTTCTTGCGTATGCCACGCACTTGTGGAGCGAAGCCATAGAGAAACACGGTGAAGCTCTCGCCGTCTCTCTCGATATCTCTAAGGCTTTTGACAGGGTCTGGCATGCAAGTCTCATTGGCAAGCTTCCTTCATATGGAATCGCTGCTGGACTTTGCACCTGGATTGCGGATTTCCTGGGGGGTAGATCAATTCGAGTAGTCATTAATGGCTCCTCGTCGGATCTGCATGGTATAAATGCCGGTGTCCCCCAGGGGTCTGTCCTTTCCGCAACTCTATTCCTGCTGCACATCAACGATCTGCTTATAACTCCCGGTATCTTTGGGTACGCAGACGACAGCACAGTTTCGGTAAGATACATGTCTGATGCGAAGTCTGGCACAGATGTCCGAGCATTGAGGGGGACAATGTTGGGGGAAGTGAATTCAACCCTAGAAGCTGTTTCCCTCTGGGGTGAAGCTAACTTGGTTGGGTTCAATCCCTCCAAAACACAGGCCTGTCTTTTCTCAGCAAAAAGGAGTCCACTTCACCTGACTCCGACTTTCCGAGATGCTTCCGTGCCGATTAACGACCACCTCGAGCTCTTAGGCGTAAATATCTCCGCCAACCTCAATTTCGGTAACTACATCGAGTCCATTGCAAAAACCGCGGCCAAAAAACTTGGCATACTTTTTAAAGTGAGACATTATTTCACATCTGAGCAGCTCCTAAGCCTTTATCGTGCGCAGGTTCGCTCCTGCTTGGAATACTGCTGTCACCTGTGGAACGGATCTGCTCAATATCAGCTAGATGCATTGGACTCGATACAGCTCCGTGCGGAGAGACTCATCAATAATGACGAACTCGTTAAAGTTAATCTCCAGAGCCTTGACCACCGAAGACGTGTAGCTAGCCTTTCAGTTTTCTATCGGTTGCATTTCGGTGAGTGTGCGGAAGTTTTACACAATTTGATCCCACCTGCTCCTTTCCGCCACCGGACGACCAGGCGCGGTGTGAGCTTTCATCCTTATGTTGTTGACATTCCTCCCATTCGCACGAAGCGATTTGCTTCCACATTCATTATGCGAACAGCTAAGGAGTGGAACTCCTTGCCGGGGTCTGTTTTCCCCGATCAGTATAGTCTGGATATCTTCAAAGCCAGAGTGAACAAGCATCTTCTAGGCGAGCGTGTTCCACCTTAGACCTCATCATCGCTTTCCATCAGGCGTGATTGAGGTCAAACGCCCAGCCTATTAAACATAAAAAAAAAAAAAAAAAACACTAGAATGACCTTATTGTGAAATTTCCTGTCGACCCGTTTCACACTTGTGGTATAAATTCTAATTACATACAGTTGCATTATATATGTGTAGTGAAAATAATATTTTCACTATATAATAATGAATTAATGAAATAAGTTCAGAAATTAATATATAATATAACAAACGTATCAGAAGCTGCATGTTCTTTTTAAATATGTAACAAATTTATTTAATTGGACCAGGACCGCTTGTCAGAATCATATACAACACAATACAGTAAGGTCCTTTGTCCCCTAGCTGGGGCAGAGGGCGTCCACATTGTCCATCCCGAATGGCCTTGAGGTTCGCGATTATTTTCAAACCAGGTTTTTCCAATGGCTTTCGCTTCGCCAATGATAGTCCGCCGCCAGGTCTGTTATGGGTGGCCATGTTTTTGCTTTTCTTCATCATTCTAGACTAGAGCTTGCCTCACTGTTGTTTGTTCGAATTACGACTAAGATGATTCGAATATACCTAAGAGCTTAAGTACAAAAGAGGAAAGCTTGCGCCGTGAATGGGAAGATTATAAGCAACACTATTTTTTTGTCCCCTGAGAAAATGCATTAAATTTCATACCCCGGCTGCGGCGAGCCGGTGGTTATGTGGGGCTCTCCTACCCAGAAGGGTAGGATGTTTGAAGATATTCATAGCTAATGAACATGCTTGTGTGGAACTCTCCCGGATTGAATAGGGTGTTACTGTCTCTATCTCTATGTCCATTCCCTAGATACTGGATAGCCTTAATTAGCGACAAGATATATTAGAGTGCACAGGAGCTACATTAACACTCAATCTTGAGCATTCACGGAAGAAGTACATTACTATCCAGCCATCTGTGCTAAAAGAAAACGACATGGGGTGTCATTTCATCGCTGCCCCTCCAACGACTCCTTTTGCGATTTTATATCCTAGAAGGAGGGCACAATTTTCGACTATTTCTGACCAATCATCATCTAGCATGCATACATACACCAACAAATTCAAAAGTGTATGCGAAGTCGACCAACGTCTTTTGAGCTCGATAATGGCCTGACAACGGATATAACGTAACATAATAATAAACTACTCAAAACAAATTTAGGACCGCTCATTAATTTTATAGCTTTTATTCGTTCTAATAGTTTTTAAACAGTTTGGTGGTTTATTGTATTAACGTATCTATGAGTATGCTACTTTCATATTTTGTTGAGTTATACCTAAACTAAAAAAAATATAAAACATTTCTTAAAGTAACAAAAAATATAGTTGAACCTATATATATATATATATATTGACATGACCTACCAAACATTGATATCTATAAAAAAACATTGACTTTACTCATTTTGTTATGTTAAAACAACATAGATTCACACCCTTCAGTAATCTGAACTCAAATCTCATCGCGGCCATCAAATTACTGTTTGCAAATCAAAGGCCCTACCAGATTTAAATCAAATAATTTATTCAGCGGCCCGTTTCCGGTGAAACTCTTAATACTGATGTCTACTAGAACGCTTATTTGATTTACAAATTGAAATTTAATTTTGATATTGACTTACTCAGTGTAATGTCGTTATGTAAATGTGGGTACATAGGTTTAATTAAGCTCGCACGAAAATTTTGTTATGACACATTTTATAAATCTGAAAGTAATCTTATTAATCTTCTTACACTAATACTTATGCGAGTATAATAAATCTTTTTACACTATTATATTCAATGCAGGAATAATCATGTGCATTTAATAAATCACATCTATATAATTTTGAGGGTAGAAGTTTTAATGGCCATTCCTCATAATAAGAATAATAAAGCCTAGGTCCGCTCCTGTTTGTGGAGGCGAGTTAAGCCGTTGATCCCGTTGCTATCATGGGAAGACAGTCGTTCATAAACCAAATGTCACTATCGCAAAGTTAATTAATAACAATTGTTACAGTATACGCAATAAAGTAATTCATAATTTTATATCTATCTTTCACAGTATGTCATAAGAATTTTATCGCCAGATTTCATCCAGTTGGCTGAAAGTAGTGATAATAACAAAGATTACTGATTCAGTAATCTAATATACATTTCCGAGCTTTGAATCGTTAAAAATATATGGTGTTACAAAAAGACCTTAAGAAACGTTATTTGATGCTTGTCTACAGTTAGTCATTGCTCAACTTTGGTACTGTTCTGACTCTGAGCAACCAATTTGAAATAACATCTTATAGGTCCAAAGTAAATTGATTCAAGGGAAAATTTCACATATGCTATTGTGAAGAGATGCAAATGACACACCGTAATTATTAACCATCGATGTGAAGCCAGTAATAAACTAAAGCCAGTAATATATTTATATTTATACGAGACCGATAACGATATATTACATTGGCCTTTACATTAACTTAATTGACTTTTCTATTGATCTCATATAAAGGACATGATTAAACGACTGCCTAATACGTATAATATCTTATTGTCTCAGAGTAACCTCGGATTATCTAACTATAAAAAGTAAAAAACTAATTCTTTAACTCGGAACTTAAACGATGCTGCGTTTAAGTTAAGTTTCAAACAAATTTTATAATGAAACAACCAATAGTAATGTTTTACTTAATTATTCTACTTAAAGGTTTCTCTTCTTTTGACCCAACAGAGTTTCATCTATAAAACTTGGAAAAAGCTGGTGATATTTAGTAGTTTTTTTTTCAAAGAATTTAAATGACTGTTAAGAAGACCACGTGGCTCACCATCATTTTCTTCTTTTCCAAAAAGTTCTGTGAATCTCAACCAGAGGTCACTTTTCGGGGTCGTGTCCTTTCGTCTATTCGGTGAGTGATTCTGGCAAGATCGACTACAAAAATATTCACTGAGATTTTTTCGTCTTTCGCTGCGGAAAAAATGCCACTCTTGTATTCAAACATAACATCTCCTTTATTCATAAAAATAATGTAAGAAAAACACATATTTCTATTGTTTTCATTGTATTTAGAAAATCTTTCTGGAAGTTGTAATAACATATGGTTGTGAGGACTTCTATTTATAACAATTTTAATTCAATTTAAATTATAAATTGTCTGGTTCTTTATTAAATATTAATAGAATATTTATAGGCCACACGTAAATTTATTCGGATTGAATTGGAATTTGCATTTGAATACAAAAAAGGGTAGGTGGAATTGGCGATATCACAGCCTAAGGTATTCATATAAGAAAGGAATTATGTTTGTTATAAAAATTTGATCGCGTTTGATAATATAGTATAGTTAGTTTAATTAGATTTTACTAATTATTGACTAAGAATTGAAATATAATGTAACTTAGAATATACAACCAAATGCACTTAAATGATAGTTGTTTTTATAGTTTATAAAATTATCAATATATTATAGAAACTAGCAGCCCGTCCCGGCTTCGCACGGGTAGACATAAATAGGTACAGATATTTAAGTTATAAACATGCTAATTAAAACGACATAAAAATGTGTTAAAAAAACTCGAAATATTCAATGTCGCTTGCGTCCATTGCTTAAGGAGTCGACTGCGCGAATTTTTTTTTCCCTCAGGAGAGAGAGGCTGAGAATCCTCACGAGGAGCACGAAACGTACCCAGGATACCCCCGCAACGGCAAGTGTTACGGAGGTTATGTTGGACTCCACACGTTGGACGGAGGTCTAGCCTTGGCCCTACGGCTTGGACGGAGACGCGAATGAGCCGCGCGGTTACCTAGTTCATAATGGTGCACCCCCTTCTCCCGCACTGCCCCTCTCTCTTCGAGTTAGTTACTCGATACGCTGCGTGGCAGCCACCGCCGGCATGTATTTTTATTTTAATTTCATGATATCCTTTGATTGGAATGTCCGATTTCAATAATTCAAAAAGTAATCATCAGGTATTGAGACAGTCTTGAATATTAAATTATTTATTTGGATAAAAAATTCTAAATGGTATGGATAACACGGTCTGATTTTGATCGGCATTTCTATCAATTTGTTAAATGTAAAAAAGTACTCGTAGTTATAGTGACGTAACTACAATAGTTAGACATATGGTCTCGCGAAGTTTTTTGTAGATATTAATATATTGTCGAACATTTTTTGTTCTATCATTAATACTCTTCGCAGCGTATGCGATGAAAGATTTTATGGCAAATTTTTTTACACCTTCAGTTGGTTTCAATAAGAATTTCTAAAGATTTCTATAGTAATCTAGTACCAAATATAGTCTATGTTACTAAGTGACAATGTAGCTTTCTAATTAAAAAATAATTATTAAAATGGTTCCAGTACTTTTTGAGTTTATTCGTTACATACAAAAATACAAATCTTTCCTCTTTGTATTATTACTGTAGATGACTAAAAAATTATAAACATCGAAACATTCGTAAATGAAGGTATTAAGAAGATAAAGAGTTGAGAAGGTAAGTAATATACAATTATGCAGGTCTCTGTAGGTATTATAAAATATATATATAACACCATGTTAAATAAACCACACTAATGTCACATTTCTACCTGCGACATACGCAAGTCAGATAAGGCAATGACAATATCTGTAATGTAATGTGATCACTACGCAACAACATCTTTCACTTACCTACTTCTCTGTGTACATTAAAGAGCTTTTATCAGCAAATAGATAAATCGATATATAGGCTATATATCGATTTATCTATTTGCTGATAAAGTAGTGAATTTTGCGAAACAAATATGCATAAGAATCTAGAATACCAAATTCATTGTCGAATTTGTAAATAATTACAAATTTCTTGTATAAAATACTAACTATCCACCCTCACCTTTCTCACGTAGACAATTTCTTATTGATACCTTTGTCCTATTGTGCTTCATGTGATATTATTTGTTGTTATATATCGATTGTACACATAGGAAACTATACATTCCATTCATATCAAAATATATGAAAATACAGGTAGAAGGAACAAGTGAACTCTACATCTGTTCGGAAATTAAGAGAGCTATCTCGAAAACAAATAGGTAGAAATCTTGGCAAGTCCGGCTGATTGCACCATTTTCAATTTCTTGGTTTTGTATAATTGTATTAACCCGTAAAAAACTAGGAAATAATTTCTTTTTGACCCTAAAAATATAAATTGAATTACAATTAAACATTATTGTTATTTTATCTATATTTATTATTATATTTATTTATTAACCCAATGAAAATATTACGCATAGACGATAATTAATAATATTATAGTCTCACAACTTTTATTTTGTATTAAGAAATAATAATTTATACTGTATTGTTATAATATACTTATAATTTAAATACGTTAACTTAACGTAAACTTGTCTTAAATGTAATTTCATATAATATAATTATTTCCAAAATGCACTTCGCATTCAAAAGAATAAGAAAAACAATGTCAAAACTTTCACTTTGACAAAGTTCAACATATCACAACGCTCGGAAATATATGTGGCGGTGTTCAATGAAAAATGTAAACTTTGGCACGTGTGAGGTGCTCGCCCATTCACGGAAATATTGCCGTGGGGTGTTTTCGTATAATGGCAGAGTTACAGCTATGGGCGTTTGGCGGCGGCGGCGGCGATGATTCGCAATGTGCAGTGGTCGCTACAATAAATTTCACTGATTGAATTTGGATAGTTTGAGTATTAGTAGTCGTCTTCTATCAATGGCTATCAGCTATTTTTGTATTTTTATAAAATCGACAAGTACAATATTAATAACGACGGTCGGCAAATTAAATAAGGCAAAAATAAGGCACTGCAGCTATGATCATGTTTATTTAAATTTTTATTTCCATTACTTAAGATATATATGGCGGATTTAATAACTAATATTATTCGCTACTAATCAACCAATGGGCATATATAACTTAATTCAAGAGACTATCAATTTTATTAAGTAAAATAGTTTCTCGCCGTAGTTTCGCCTATCTAGTCGCTCGTCGCTTCGCTGTGGCCAAGCCGTAACTCAGTAGAGTTTCAGACATACCGAGTATCAAGGAATATTTATGTTTACTTCTAGTTTTCATTTTATTTACATTTTCTTCTCATCGCCGCCACTTAACCATGATAACAGAGATGATTTATTTTGAAATGTTCATAGCTAAAGCAACGCGATTCCGTTGCTTTGCACGGTTTTACAGGAATAGACAGCAATCTTTAATTGATATACTGGTCAAGAAATGTCTAGTTAATATATAGTTTAGCTTAGCAATTTTTTATCAAATACAACACTTACTCAATAACAATTAAACATTATTTAACAGTTACCTTACATGTGACATCTATTTTAAAATTATTCACTATATAATATACATTTCATTTAACAGTGGATTCGATCACTAATGTGGCGATCGGCCATCTATCAAGTAAAGTCAGATTGTCTCCCGTTTGATTGACAGAGAGCACAAAAGTAAGTTTCGTCCCTACTCTTCACCTAAATAGGTTACATTTAAAGTGATAATTCGGAGTTTTCTTACATTTGAAAGTGCTCTTTGTTTTTCGTCCTATTTAACTAAGATAGATACATTGAAATACTAGTTGAATAGTGATTAATTATTTTGTGTCAATTTGAGTGTAATAATAACTTTTAAATTTTTTTACTTTTAATTTATTTTCCGACTAAAAACCCAAGCTTAGTAAACCCTTTCATTTGATACCCATATTGTAGGGGTGCATTATAAATAATTGGTTCGCCATCTTGGGAAAGTCCACCATTTTGGATTAAGAGTGACGTCACATTATTTACCGAGGTGTTCTTTTCAGGCCCTTTTATTTGACACCCATATTGTAGGAGTGCATTAAAAATAATTGGTCCGCCATATTGGATACGCCGCCATGTTGGATTTAGAATGACGTCACACAATTAATCTTGCATTGTCATCCGAACTAAACGTGTATACCAAATTTCAGCTCAATCGGAAACCGGGAAGTGGATCAAATTTAAGTTGCGAGATTTGATTACAGAACGACAGACAACGGGACAGGTGAAACTAAATAAAAGCTTTAGTCTTTAGGAAATAGTAAAAAATATTATGTTAAGCTTAAATAGGTCTATGCAATAACAAATGAGACAGGGAGTGGTTTAGACTTCCCATTCCACAATTTATCATGTTCAAGTTTACAGATTTAGTACAACCAGATGTTGCAATCTGTAAATAGCAGGTACAGAATTACATGAGATTATAAGTACTGACCGTTTGATGTTTATTTTAGTTATTTTTCATTTTAATTTTTATCCTGTGTTGTGGGTGCACGTGGGCCATTTTTTTTTTCGAGGGGAAATGAATTCCCCCCGTACTCGCACAGCAATCCGATGCCGATTGATCCGTTCTGGGGAAAGGCGTTCTGCCCATACCGGAGCTCCATAGAGTGCTATTGACCCTATCACCCCGTGGTATAGACGATGGCACTCCGATCCTGGTCCTCATACGTTAGTGCCGTACTTACACAGCCGTGAAGTGAAGAGCTTGAAATACTCCTCGAAACTCCATCGGGGCTCCAATACCAGGCCATAAAAGGGGGTGCACGTTGGCCCTAGACAAAGTATGATTCACATTTGCTTCGTTATCCATATCGATTCGGTATCGAACGGCGTTGTATATTAATGATTTCAGAATCAATACTATAAATTCTGTTGTTACAAAATGATCGCGAATATCTAAAATGCAACTTTGCCTTCAGGTCGTGGATCGTACCTGACCGGTTGTCCGAGGACGATCAAAAGAAATTCAGATTCCCAGCTCTTGGAGCATCCTGTGTAAGGACGGACACTGGATGGACCTAGATGGACACTGGTATAATTTAATGAGTATACCTTATGGATAGGACTATACGTAAAATGGCCGATGACTAGATATTGACTGTATCTATACCAACGATCATGCCTAAACATCAGTTACCACTTTTCAGGCTCCAATTTTCAAAGAGTACGAGTTTCCTTGTTTTCAGATTAGTAACTTGCGCAATGACTTTTGTTGTATATCCAGAAACAATCTTCACTGTGGAATCAAATTGCTGCTAAACTAACCTATGAGTTTCTGCCTATTAGTAATGTTTTAGCGAGGTGTCCACTCATATACATCAGTGTAATTTCCATTACTTTATGCATTTCCCCATAATGAACGATTCGGCAGTATTAAAATTTAGCATTATTTCCATACCTTACTTCTTTGTATTCCATAAATAAGATATTCATTGAAGAAGATTAATCTTCTTCAATGTCTTATAAATCACCATATTGAATGCCTCCAAACTTTATTTATTTGACACCTTATTTTCAATGTCCAACATTAACTTTTTATCTGGAAGGTTTTCTTTTAAATTACCAACCCGTAGAATCTTCAAAAAATGAGAATAGAAATTGCAGGTCGGGGCGGAAAAAAAAATATTTTCAATAAAAAAAAAATAAACCAACATATTAATAATGAAAGATCCAAGTACACGCACAAACGTTATCTATTTTCTGCTTATTCTTGTAGCTGCCAGTAAATTTATCAAGGCAAGAAATCCAGTTCAAGAAAAGGGTATTATAAAAAATATGTATAAGTATATTTAAAACAATTAAATTAAAACTCTTGGAACATATTCAATTAAAATTATGTAAACATATAGTTTCTTTTTGTATCTACATTATTGTAGATACAAAAAGAAACTAAATTATGGTCATTTTACATTAATTTATAGAGATAAATGTGAAATAAATCGAAGTAGATTGTAAAAGATCAGAGAATCGAAAAAGATTCGTACCATCATAGCAAATCATATCACAAAATGTTTATTAATATCTTATTTTGTCGTAATTTCAAATTTAATGATAAAAGTAATGCCACACCTAATTTAGCCAAGAACCGAGCATAATGACTCATCGCAGTGTCGTGATCGCTTTTATAGGCACTTAGACGGGAAAATCGAAAGTTAAAACGAGACCAAGACGGCTTTAAAAAGCTCTTTCGACGCCACTCACAGACTGACTGACTTGAAATATAATTTTATTGGAACTATTATTTGTAAGTGGATTGGTAAACATTGTATACATACAGAATTCTGTCTAATAAAACTACCTTTCATACCTTCCGAATTAGGATACTCTCATCAGAAATAAAGTATGTTTTACTATTTAAATAAGTATTTATGGAGTGAAGCAATATTTTGTATTTATATTTAAGTATATTGATTCACTATTACTTACATACGTAAGTACATCCCTCAGAGATCTAAATTGACTGTAAAATAATCATTTCATACATTCGTCAGACACTATTGACCTTATTCGTAGACGATATCAGGTTACTTCACAAGGTTTTCTTTCACCTTAAGAAGATTTTATGATGAAGAGGATTTTAATCCCTCCGTATGTGATTTTTCTTTAATTATTTATAGTTCAAAACTTGGTACCACTAAAACTTCAAAACATTTTTATCCCACTGCCCGTTGGGCAATTTTTCATAACAATCAAATATTTTCAGTCTGGCGCAACATTAAAACAATTTAATAAATCAGAACAGCTTTCGACAAAAAGACAGTTCTTATCTTGTCATTGGGCTGTGAACATCTGTAATGATGTTTTGATAGCAATGCCTGGGAGTACGGTACGACTGTAATTAATATGTCATTATGGAAAGAATCGGACGTTTAAGTTGAATTACATGTGAAGTCATTATGAAATGTACTTTGTAGAAATATGTTTATTTATATTTCCTTAATATATTATAATAAATGTGCATCATTACTTTGTTTATATATTTATGGAAATAATCTCCAGCTTCATTGCAATCTGTTATTTATATTTTTTACGGTTAAACTTTAAAAGCAAGTAAAGCTATATTTTTCAAGAGTTATCTCCTCTTATCACTTTAGGGGCAAATATAATTTTTCACGTGTTGTTGGTCGTAAATTAATCAAATGGAAAATCCGTTGTAATTAGTATAGAAAGTACAAATTAAAAAGCATGATCACTTATTCTGAAAATAGAATAAGCGAGAGAGGAACTCTACTCTATATACGTAAGTCGTTATTTAGTTTAATATTACATTGCTTATAATGTCACAATGTCACAGAAAAGCGCGAAGTTCCGCCGGCATTGTATTGTGAAAAGCAATGATTAACTTAGAGAGTAGCTCCGCTGTTTCTCTCCCACCCATTGTTTCTCTCGGGACCGTAATCCTTAACATCATTAGTACGGCATTACACGTTCGCTTAAATTTCGAGTATAAGGAAGAAAGAGTAATAAAAAACAAATTCGGCTGTCATTAACTTAACTTCCAAAGTTAAGGAGCAAATCTAATAAGTATACCGGCGTCGTCACGTTTTATTAGCAGTTATACGTTTGTAATGTATCATGAAGTAATAAAACTGCGATATCATTTATCAGATGCTATAAAACGGTTTCGGTTAGCAATAAAAAGATTTGGTTATAAAGTAGGTGATTCGGCATGTACCTACTGATAAGGTGACTATTTATGACGGGCACACACCACACGGAAAATGGGAATAGTTCACATATACAACGCAGAAATTTCAATCCTTTTCGTAGAATCAAGTTTACGTCGAATCTTGATCGACCCCTTGTATCAACTGGACTCCATTAGTAGTTGTATCATGGGTTTATATATATGTACTCAGAAAAGTAGAATTGAATCTTCCAGATTCAAATTTATGATAATTGAATAATGTTTATATTCTGATATGAGCTATTCTTAGCACTGTTTTACAATACCATGCTGTTTTGTTGGTATTATGTTGTAAATAATTATAAATGACTACATACTAACGAATCAAACAACTTTGCCAAATAAGAGAGTATTCTTATGGATTGATAATTAGCACAGGGTGACTTATCACTAACTTTGAAAATTGGGATTATTTAAGCAGTCTTTCAGTGTGAGGGAATTATGCCATGTTTATCGATTTATTGATTTAGTAATAGTCCCTCGGGACATTCCTTTATACATTTTGCAGGAATTTCGTCTAAGACCACTCCTAACAGTGCAACAATTTATATATATCACACAATGATCAATTAATAATATGCAAAGATTGATGAACTTTTTTAGGATGTTTTCATCATACAACAACAAGTCGATAGTATAGTTCTTTTCTAACAATATAATAATATAAAAGGCGGAAATTGTGGAGGTATTTGTTTCTGCCGTACCGATGATGCAATTCAAATATAACACCAGTAAAATTTATAAACTATGCTATATGACGGGAGTCTACGTGGCTCTTTAGTTATGTCTCAGCGACGTTGATAAAAGGCCAAGATAACGATTGTTTATATTAGGTACCTATTACGTTAAACTCTGCCAAGCTACAGGTATTTATTATATCCAACGGTAAATATGCATTGCGATCTTAATGGTTTGAAACATTTATGTTATTAGAATAGGTTTGCCTTTCTCATGTGATATTCAGAATATTGAAATCGCTTAACAACAGTCAACAACGTTGACATTTTTCTTCAAATTATAAGAATATTTCCAATATAACATTATATTATATTGAATTTCAGTTTATTAAAGATACATAAAAATAAATTAAAATATAAACTGCTGTAATTTTTAGATTAGGCACTATTTTACAAAATCTGACCTGATAAAATATATTTAATTTTATTAAAAATATAGTACAAGGAAATATATCAACAAAAGATTATTTGTAGCGAACCACTGAGAATGAGATGAGCAGACTTACTTGCTTGCTAATATGTATGTATAAAAAAATTACTCTTTTCTATATTATGCCATGCTGTTATGGAACTCGCTCCCTACTTCACCTTATATGATATAGGATGTACCGATATGTACTTGCTTGCTTCTCCCCTTCTGCCACTACACGACGAATCGAAGCATCCGAGCCGCTGCACCTGATAGTAGTGCTACCATAAAATTGGTAACGCTATGAACTGAAATTCATTTGATTTTAACACTCTAGACACTGTTTGGTATTTCAATATTGGTATCGGGATTGGATTTAGTTTTTATTAGGATAAACTTGAACTTTAAGAGTAGACCTCCAAGTTCGCAATTAAAGTTGAGGACCCACCAAAATTGTTGTATTCCCCAAATAATCATAACAGTTAAAAATTAAAAGAGCACGAACGTACTCCTATAAAAACCGTGTCCATCGTCAAAATTAAATAATTTTCTAGTCCAAATTACTGCACTCATATCACATTTAACTCCCCTTTTCTATGCCCCTAGTTTAAAATTGCCTGCACAGAATTTGTACGTAAGACCTGGTCTTTGTTGTGCATTTTTCTTTCTTTGTCTTGTTATGTTCTTGTTGTTTTTTTTTATCCTGTTCGGTTTTTGGTATGTAATAAAGAGTGCTGTTATGTTATGAAAATGTTTAAGTCTATGGGCGTTGAGTATTTCAAAATGCCCGCCATTTTATTAAGCTTAAAAATTTCCAGCGGAACATTCCAAGCATTTTGGGGCACAAATGAAAGCCATTTAATGACACAAAAGGGACGCTCAGTGGCATCCATCAAACGACGAATGGTCTCGAGCATTAACATAAACACCGTTCATCATACACTGTGATGTCTCCTGATCTTTATTTGCATAGTAAGTGGATAGATTTGCACGCTGCTTTCTATTGCAAAATTTTATCTCTATTGCAATTTTCTTGCGTGTTCTAGTACTTAACAATTTTGTTATATTTATCATATGTAATATGTAATATCACAAAGCATGATGATTTTAAACAGATGTGTTAAAAGATTTTCCGATCACTTCAATTTAATACACATAGCTTAATGTTTCTGTGTCGAATTTAACAATTAAGTAAGGTACTTTTGATACAATTTTATGTATTTTCACGATATGATTAATAGTTATGACCTATAACTAAATAGTTTAAGGCGCATATTATGCTACAATCAAAATTCATTACTGGTCTAAACCACTTTCAACTGCTAAAATCAAGGCAAAAGGGAATTCGACTGATGCCTACGGTTAAATTCAATTTTGACTGATTTTTATAGTTAAGAGGTTTTAATCGATCCCATAAGTCAATGATAGTTTTGTCTACACAAACGAATCA
This sequence comes from Scirpophaga incertulas, assembly GCA_036419045.1. Classification (NCBI taxonomy): domain Eukaryota; kingdom Metazoa; phylum Arthropoda; class Insecta; order Lepidoptera; family Crambidae; genus Scirpophaga; species Scirpophaga incertulas. The sequence goes on along the minus strand of CM071644.1, from coordinate 13,226,070 downwards.
GGAGTGGTTTCCCCTAATTTTAAATCTAATTCAAAATTCAAAATTCATCAGAAAAATCATTAAAATCAACATGAGGTTCAATCTTGATATTTGTGATAGATATGCAGTAAGTAGATAACTACTGTATTTTTTTTCGTGATAAGTTATGATATGTTTGATAACATGCCGAAAAGCTTTTTTATTTTATTTTGTAAACCAATACTTTGCTAAATTTATAGGATATAAGTCCTTGAAATCAGCGAGCTCATTATCCGTCGTGACTTCTTTGAACCCTTTAACTTTATAATACTTTTAACAAGCTACGATCTAAGAGAAACGTGCCTAAAGTTTTTATAATGTCATTATGATAAATCATATTTTTTTGTATGACTAAAATTCAAAGTGTTATACAAAAGAGAACTTATCCCAATTTTTAGGTTCATTAAATTGAATTAGTTTTCTATTTGTTTCAGATCTGGAAAAATTGTAATGACTGATCGCAGAACATGGAGAACGTCGTGGAAAAATCGTACCAATCAGCAATGAACCAAATAATCAAACAAAATGGTGCAAACACCACCTAACAGCACCAAAATAAACAATAAAACTATGGAAAATACAACGCAAGTGCCATATTACTATAAAACAAGTTATCATAATTCTACAACCTATTTGTACCCATCAAAAAGACCACCCGATGGATTAAAACTCGAATCAAATCACCCTCTAGTACTTAAAACCAGGCAAATTATTCAAAAAAACTTTAGGAATGTTACAAATAATGAGACCAGTGGGAATTACATGATGCTGGTAGAAGATTTCAGTGATTACTTCTACGGGAACACAAGCCACGATATTTTTAACGAACACAATGGTACCTTAGATACTTTTAACGATCTTTATGAATACACAAATTGTACCTTCAATGGTACGTTCAATGTATCTTGCTTCAACCGAGGAGATACAACGCCAGTGTATAACCTTTGGGCATTATTATTGTTAATATTTCCATTTTTTACTCTGTTTGGAAACGTTTTAGTAATAATGAGTGTTGTGAGAGAAAGGACACTACAGACAGTTACAAATTACTTTATAGTGAGCTTGGCAGTAGCAGATCTTCTAGTTGCGGTTGTGGTGATGCCATTTGGAGTCTATTATTTGGTGAGTGAATCTAACAAACTTTTACTTAAGTAACTTAATATTATAACTTCCTAACAAAGTTACCTTTAATTAGTTTATTATCGCCATATATAAGTCGAACAAAGACACCTATTCGACTGCGTAATCACAAAAGTTAGAATTTACTTATGTTGGTTTTGAATGGAAATCAAGTTAAATAGTGAAGTTCTACTGAATTTCGTTGTGGCATTTACCATCGAAACTTTTACCCGAGTCTAGAATAGACAGAGACTAACACAATTTCAGCAAACGTGAACTGCAAAACAAAAGCTGGATTCACTTGAAACATTCACGTAGTTTGTTGAATCGTATTGTACAGATACATATGTGCAATGAATCAGTTTCTTTGCTTGCTAAACACAAATTGATCTACAATCTACACACATTTTACAAACATATAATTTATGCATTTAATAAAAAAAATGCAAAACGAACATAAACATATTACCAATTTCACCTGCACACATGCACGATTTACCCCTTGGTGACCCGTTAAGATTTACTGCGCTGTCAGTCGGAATTATAGTTCTGATGCTGACTCGCTCGCTTCTATTTGTAAAAAGGAAGTTTGACAAATATATATCTTATACGAATATGGACGAAAAGTTATGGCAGTGCGAGAGATTTAAAATAGTTAATAGTTGGTGTTGTATCTGAATGAAAGAGAAAATAAAGTATGTTGAAATCTATAAACTCGAACAAAAATATTTTTCATTCTAAATGTATTTATATTTATTATATTAATAACAATATTTTTGAAGGACTTTTTATTTTATAATACTAGCGACCTGCTCAGGCTTTGCTTGAGTATTCTTAGTTATAAATTAATTTATAATTTACTAGCTTTCTGCCCGCGGCTTCGCCCGCGTGGATTTCGGGATTGGGTGTATAGAGGGTTAAGGGTCATAGCTTTTGCCCACGGCTACATATACGCGGAAGTCGGTTTATGGTGCGAAGATTTTATCGCGCTTCCCGTGGGACTATCCATTTTTCCGAGATAAAAAATGCCGCAAAACTCCTCAAGAATCACTCTATCTATTGATGAAAACCGCATAAAAATCTGTGCAGTAGTTTTTGAGCGAAGCCTTTATTGCGCATCCCGTGGGATCTGTCGATTTTTCCGGGATAAAAAGTAGCCTATGTTACTCGGGGAGAATGTAGCTTTCCAAAGGTGAAAGAATTTTTGAAATCGGTCCAGTAGTTTAAGCGTGAAGAGGTAACAAACAAACAAACAAATAAACAAACACACTTTCGCATTTATAATATTAGTTGGGATTGTACTTTGATATAAATACTTGTTTAAATCAAACGTTAATCGATAATAATATATGATATCGTCGCAATATCATCGCTGTGAATTGTGTGTGTTGTACATTTTTTTTAAATCCTGTTTTTTTTAGTTTTTTTCACCATCAATATAAACATATCTTTGATGTTCATAATATTATTTTAAGAAATAACTAGCAAATAAACGTACACTTTACAGTGAGAAAGCATGGGTTACGTTGTGAGTTTCAGAGTTCCAAGCAAATATTAGATTTCAAGATATATTTCGGTAACTGCTTTCGCAGCGATTTTTCTTCATAGCTATTCGAGATTACATGAACAAAACCTTAAAGCGGTATGATCAAAATCAAAATATCTTTATTGAACATTCATCTTCATTCAAGTGCTAGTACACTTATTGAAAAATGAGAGAACACAAATAGCTTAAGAGGTGTTGTTATATTATGATTTACACGTGCAATCATTTAAGGCCAAAACAAGTTGTACAACATGTGTTTTGATATTGTCGACTATACATTTTACTACTTTCTCGATTATCCTCTTGAAGAAGCGTTTTCGGTATAAGTTCCAATAATCACATACACAGCAGTCCAATTAAATTTATGTTGCGGACAGATTTTTTTCGGTTACAATGCTTAGTAGAGCGAAATCACTACGCTTTAACTCTTTTAAAATTCCAATGAAGCAAATCAAATGGTTTACCTCACCAGTACAGTTTGTGTCATATTACTCTCACGCACGACCTAATTTACGTGCCTGCTTCTTACTGTGATACAAGAAAATCGTAAAACTTTTAGGGGACATGAATTTCAGCTTGCCGTAAAATATTCGCAATAAAATTATATTTTCCGAAAAGATACACTCAATGCTGTGAATTTTCCGGATTCTTTTTCCCGGTAGAGCTTCGATTGTTACACCGATCCATTGTGTGGCCATGACGATAGAATTTGGTGTCGTTTTTATGACCTGTTTGCTATTTATTATCGCTTAGACAGGGTTATTATTTTTGAATCTTTAGATATCCTTGAAATTGTTCAAGGGTTACTGGAAATGCAATATGTTCAATTTGCTGGTACTTTGTCGATGAAGGTACTTTCATATATTTGTACTTTAAAAGCTTGTAACGTAATATTCCTTTAGAATATATATTTTAACTATGTATAACTATATTTCTAACTGTATAGTAGACATATGATTAGTTTCAATAAAATTCTGCCATGCTTGGCAAACATGGCAAAAACGTAAGTGTATTTAAGAAATATTTGTTATAAAATCTTATACAATGATAAATAAATGTATAAAGCTATTTCTTAGCTTAATGGCGGACATAAAAGATATCATTTTTTATCACTATACAATATTTTCGCTAACGCTTGGCTCTTTCATCAGAGAAATAAAAGAAGTTAGAGTTGAACAGCACTTAAGACCACAATTTGAGGGTGACGCCACGATCCTAATGGGTCTTTAAGGGCGCACAGCCGATTTACTGTTTAAACAACTTAACGATTGCGCAATGGTTTAAACTTTGAGCAATTTGAATCTTATTCTGTGACCGTAACGGAGGTTCACGGGATTTAGTTGAAATGGATGATAGGTACATTTTTATGACATCATTACTTCTCTTCTAGTCCGCCATACAGGTATCGTAATCCGAGACGAATTATAAAATGATTGTCTGTCAAAACCATTTTGAATAAAATTTACATCTCGTATTGCGCTAATATTTTAATCAATAGACCAGTAAATTACATAACCAATATGAAATAATATTTATAGCCGATTTCAATAAATGCGGTAGTAATTTTTTTTTTTATGTGATAGGGGGCAAACGAGCGGACGGATCACCTGATGGTAAGCAATTACCGCCGCCCATGAACGCCCGCAACACCAGAGGAGTCACAAGCGCGTTGCCGGCCTTTTAAATGGGAGTACGCTCTTTTCTTGAAAGTTTGGATATCGTAACGGTTCGGAAACACTGCAGGCGACAATTCATTCCACAGTTTAGCTGTGCGAGGCAGAAAATTTCTAGAGAAACGCACAGTTATGGACTGCCAAGTATTGAGATGGTGAGGATGGAAGGTTTGTCGCGTGGAATCAATCCTGCTGTATGCTTTTTCATATTTCTTACGCGATTACTCAGCCAATTTTAAATGTTTGTTTGATGAGTCATATTTTAGTGGAGATACGAGTATAAATTTTATCGGAATCGATTTTAGAAATCTTAATCAAAACAACAAAATAAATAAAATTATTCTTAAGTTTAAAACCAAAATCGACTTCAATACTATATGACATACTTTGAAGCCTTAAAGGACATTCAACAAAATTATTGATATTATACTTATATACTATATATAAATAGTTACATTTGAAGTTTAACACTTGAAGGAGATTGTGTTGAACCTAATTGAATATTACAATAGGTAATAATACAACGTTATCTATGGTATAGATTTATTTACAAAACATTTACTTGTCTTGAATAATAAATTTGAACCCGAAAATTGTTTTTTGATTTAACTGTAGGGGATCCGCACTATACCATTGTAAGATTAATTTGTGTATTATATCTGCTTTAGTCGATATAAAGTATGAAACTTTAATCCTTTATTCTTAAATTTAAATATTTTTTAAACCTTACTTGTATTCGTCGCCGTTGCCGTTTATTAAATCCCAAAAATAAGATAAATGGGATTCATTTTACGTTCCGCTCTTTTAAATTTTATAAGCAATTAGTAATAATTTTTATTATTTTATAATTTATTTCTAAAATCATAATTAAATGACCAAGGAATTTATTTTATTACATGATATCTACAACTAAGTCGCATGAATTGTAAAGGATTAGAAGATGAAGAAGGATTCGAAGACATGGTATGAGGAGGTACACAAGACCGCACATCATAATGTGCAGACAAACTTATCCTAAATTTCTACCCTAATCCTATGATATTATATGTAGGGACTACTATATTATCTCTTCTGAGAAATACTCGAGTTGACCATGATGGTAGGGCATAAATTATTATTATTATTTTTAGAACTTTATTAAAGATAACGCGAATTTTATATTCGCATACTCAAACTTTCCTGAAATATTCTAGAATATTTCAGGAATTCAAATTGTCTAAGCATTCTACTCAGTGGAAATATTAAACCTGTAACTAAATTAAAATACAGCCATGCCAAATTTGAAGAAGTTATTTACATATTGTGAATAGACCTTTACCTCACTTAAGTACACTTGGAATAATTTACAAAACAATTAGGCGAAATACAATTTCCGAGTAAGTGCCTAAAATATGATGATATTATTACGCCTCACATTTTTGCCTCCGCCAGTGCTTAATTGTTCAAGTGTCGGCCAAATGGACTGTGGGAAGGTGAATTTAAAGCACCATTACATTAATTAGGTGTATTTGAATAATTTTTTGCTCGCGCTGCATTTTAAGCAGTGCTGTCAGCTCCCTTTAATGCTTCAAACTTTCCACTAACTGGTTCAGTTATGTTGGGAGCTTCTACATCCAACAAGATTAAGTTATCAGGTTTATTACTTAAAATGTCTTTGAATCATTGTATTACAAAATATTTTGCTGTTTGGTAATTTGTTTGATATATATATATATATAAATATATAAATATATATATATATATATTTTTATATAATTATTTTGTAGTTATCAGACTGGTAGGAAAAAAGTTTAGGTTGCTTTGAAGTTGTTTTGAGAAGGCCCTTGTCGCTAGATGTAGCCACGCGATTCGTTGGCAAGATCTTCTTCAAAGAATAATGTATTTATTAAATTATCAAACCGGTCAAATCAATCCTAGTACTTATTAAAAATATATTTTTAATAAACATATTTTTGTTTATTATAAATAATATAATAAACAAAAATATGTTTATTACGTACTAAATCTATAAAATTATAAACGGTTAAAAAATATTATAAAGATACTTGCGTCTTCAGATAGGAAAGCTTATTATTCAATTATAGCCAACTAAATAATAGTTAAAAATAAATTAATTGTGATACACAAAGATTAAAACTCATTTTTAGTTAAGCCTGCTCCAAACGACGTATATAAATGAAGACAATGTGTAATACGTCAGAGGCAAATACATTCCGCGGTAAACCCATGACATGCGAAACGCACCCTCGACCACAGACGTAAAGCATGTTGTACTCTGCAAGCTACTTCATCTAAAAATTAGTTTCATAATAATTAGGAAAATCTGTTAATCACCAGTCCAGGTGAAGCTTGCACCTTCAGCCTTACAGTCAGTTACGATCAGATGAGATATATGCCAAACATTTTTTATAAAATATGATAAAACATATATTAGAGGGAAACTTATTGATATATAAATCTTACAGATATCAGAATAACAACCGTCAACTAAAGTAGTTTGAAATATTTTTGTATGAAATATCTTCTGCTAGATATAGGGATTATTATCTTAAATAAAAGTACTAAGTACCTTCTTTATTTTTCAAAATATAATCATCAAACTCTTGCATAAAGTGAAATTTTAAAGTTATAGCTCCGCTTTCACTTTCGACATGCCATTTACTCACATACTATATGCATTTATCTCATTGAAACCTCAATCCTATTTCGTTAAGTGTAAAACTCATTTCCAAACACGAAGTTTAGAGTCGTTGCCTAATTGATATGTCACTATCAATGTTAGACTTTACACCATATTTCACATGTTGTAAGGCTTATTTTCGATTTATGGTATTGCACAGGATGGACGATGATAGAATGGTTCGAGATATTAATTGGATATTTTGGTCGCGCTGTAAACGATGACGTCAATTAAATGGACGACGGAAAACTCTATTCAATGTATATATTGGATAGAAACATAATTGATTACTAAGACTCACAATTTTAGGTATTTATAATACAGAAATTTTAAGAGGGCAATTATATAGATAGCAAAAAAAACTGATATGTTACTTGTCTCTGTTTGTCTAATTAGTTCAACCAAATATGTGTCGAAGGATGACATTTGTAGAAAATCTTATAATTATGAAATAAAAGCAGATACATCGCATTTTGGTTGAAAGTAAGGGTGACTCGACAGTTACCACATATTTATATAGCTTATAATACAAAATAATTCTGTTATGTGAATATATTTTATCCACTAAATATCATTACAATTTGTCGGAAATAGGGATAAGACACTCTGAGCATGTCTAATAGCTCAATCACAGGATAGGGTTAATCGAGGAATAGCGCATACCAAGTTCTTTCATGATCTTGAAAAATTGGGTTAATTTCACACTGAGCTCGGACAGAGCCCAGATCTGCCTAGTATTAGGCGCCTTGACAGGTCACCTTGGCACTAAGGTTATGCTGCAGAAAATGTATCACGCTAGAACTAAATTAGTAGGACTTGCAAAAAAGAAGAGGGAAGCATATTATACCTATTGTGTCATGGTGATATTCTAACCAACAGGAAACAAAAGCTGACAGCTATTGCAAAAGCCACAAGAAAGAAAATACGGGTCCAAATTTTTGTATGTATGTAGATTTTAAATAAAATATAAGCATACAATTTTCTCCTCCTTCAGTCTAATCGAAGTTTTCGCCTCCGGTTTTGTCCGCTTTATATCGGATTATCCCATAGAAAAGATATATTTTTTCATGCTAAAAGTTATTCCATAGACCTCTCCATGTTGTCAACTATCCCCATACGAAATAAAATATACGAAAGGTGCTCAATCAATTTGACGTGAACATGTAACAGACAGACAGTTATTTTCATATTACATTACAATATTTGTAGGGACTACCTGTATTGTAATTTGAAGCATTAAAGAGGGCAACCTGGGTTAGGTTGTCCAAGATAGCAAATAACAATTTATTAATCTTCAATCATTAATTTCCAAATTAAAAAGTTTTTCCAAATTAAATATTTCCTTTGTAAAGATGACTTTTAAATTCTCATTTGATTTTACTCGTCAATTTGACGGTTTCAGTAAGTTGATGTCTCTTTTGTAATGAAATAGCAGAATATCTCGAAGTGAAACCAATATCGCTCTTATTAACTTGATCATAAAGATAAAAATAGAATATCGTTATTCAGATGAGGCAGTTATACTCCATGTGAACGTCTCCGAACACTTAGTCTTTACCTCACTTCGCAAGGGAATAATTTTATTACGCGGTTCTAATAGAGTATTAATAGAAGATCCCAAGTAGAAGATCGCCTCGAGAGATTTTATTATGAGTCATTTGAACAAATTTACCTACAGAATATATTTTATATATATATATATATATATATACAAAAAATATAAAAAAATGTCATCCCAACTAATATTATAAATGCGAAAGTGTGTTGTTGTTTGTTTGTTACCTCTTCACGCTTAAACTACTGACGATTTCAAAAATTCAAATATCGATAAAAATAGAATATCGTTATTCAGATGAGGCAGTTATACTCCATGTGAACGTCTCCGAACACTTAGTCTACCTCACTTCGCAAGGGAATAATTTTATTACGCGGTTCTAATAGAGTATTAATAGAAATCCCAAGTAGAAGATCGCCTCGAGAGATTTTATTATGAGTCATTTGAACAAATTTACCTACAGAATATATTTTATATATATATATATAACAAAAATATAAAAAAATGTCATCCCAACTAATATTATAAATGCGAAAGTGTGTTTGTTTGTTTGTTTGTTACCTCTTCACGCTTAAACTACTGGACCGATTTCAAAATTCTTTCACCTTTGGAAGCTACATTCTCCCAGTAACATAGGCTACTTTTTATCCCGGAAAAATCGACAGATCCACGGGATGCGCAATAAAGGCTTCGCTCAAAAACTACTGCACAGATTTTTATGCGGTTTTCATCAATAGATAGAGTGATTCTTGAGGAGTTTTGCGGCATTTTTTATCTCGGAAAAACGGATAGTCCCACGGAAGCGCGATAAAATCTTCGCACCATAAACCGAATTCCGCGTATATGTAGCCGTGGGCAAAAGCTATGACCCTTAACCCTCTATACACCCAATCCCGAAATCCACGCGGGCGAAGCCGCGGGCAGAAAGCTAGTTAGCTATAAATATAAATAATAATATGTGAGTGAGAGACGTGGTCTCTGCCTACCCCATTGGGAACAAGGCGTGACATATATGTATGTATGTATGTAATAATATATATTCCATCATCCATCCATCCAATCGCTTATTATCAGGTGGTTAATATGCTTGTTGGCCCCCCTATACTACAAAAAAAAAGTTTGTGAAACTTAAACATAACTATGGTTGCTTTATTTATAATTAGGAACAATTTCTTGTCTCTCGCTGCATATACATATATGTATTTATCAAAAAAGAATCTCATTGAATTAAATTGTGCAAGTTAGCTAGTAATTTTATTTTAAGATATATTTTTAAGATTTTTTTTCTCCTAAAAATTATAGTAAGTTTTTCAAAGCATTTCGTTTTTATTATTATGATATTTTAAGGACAACTGCTGTCACTGATTTGTTCATATTTTTAAAGTTGATTATAAAACTCTTAAATCTTGAATTCCAACCACTCCAAGGAACGGAACTGCAATCCCCAAGTCACCAAATGGATGATGCAAAATCTAAGGCCTGACATTGGGCATATTGATTGGAAAGACGGTAAGGATAAGATTCCATTTATTACTACTACTTGTTTTTTTTTTTTGTAAAAGATACATGTTTAGAAAGAATGGTAAAACAATTTGGCTACCTATCTCCTAGTGTAAGCTATTACTGAAAATTGGTTGCAGTCAATTCTGATCAAAGAAATCTCGGAGCATCTCGTATTCTGCCACTTACACACTTCAAACGGGAAAAGTCCTTCACCTTCCATCTTTGAACTGCGAATAGAGCTACTGGATGTTCGAAGCTCTCTTGAAACCTTTTGTATGCGAGTTTACGCTTCTACAACAGCCTTAATCAAAAGCTTTGTATGAAATTCACGTACATATTTTATTTTGTTTTATTTTTAAATAATATTATAATATCAAGACATTTTTCATTTTACAGCAATATATTACATTATATTTCATTATTTTTCTATTTAAGTAAATATATATATCTACATTATGTAATAATAGCACATATAAGACGATACATAATATAAAACATACATTAAAAATAATTAACTTCTATGAGTGGTACTGTAAATTATTTTTGCATATCCCACATTATTATTATCTTTATTAGAATTGTATTATAAGATATCCATTTATTTTTACTTAAGAAATACAAATCATGACCTGCCTAAAACTTATCTCAGCATATTGATAATTAACACACGTCTATATATTGTAACTTGTCGGAATGAATAGTTAAAGCAAAGTACATTTTCATGAATTTAAATGTGTCCAGTGTTATTGGCACGATGCCGAATAGAATGGTATTAACAGTCTATTCGGCATCGTACTCGTATGCCCGGAAGCCAATCACATCTCCCAATGGACAATGTTGGTAGCCATTTGATCACCTGATGATTCAGGGAAGTAACTAGTTAACAACTTTATTTATATTCCGCAAATTTTTACTTATTGAAAAAAAATTAATGATGTAATTGGAGATGAAATAATAACTATTAGAAGAATGGCTTATGAAGATGATATCCAATATGAATAATGTAGAAGTGTTTAGACAAAGATAGAGAAAAAACTACTTTCATTTGATGACTTACGCATTTTTTTATATCCGGTGGTAGATATTGTGCAGAACCGAGGGCAATAAAGCTTGAGCGTATATAAACATTAACAAAAGTCAAATAAATTAATTTAAAAAATGAAATTTCAACATTTATAACATAAAACAATTTTAATAACAGTGGTTGACTATGGACCTGGTTATTCAAGGACGCTTTAGAACTTTCTTTAGGTTAGATTTTATATAGATCTATGAAAGTCAAGTTATAATTATATTTATAACAATGCTATTATGTCTTATAGGATTATACAAGTATTATTTACTTTGTATTATGTATTACACTATACTCAATGACAATAAACAAACTAAAATTAATACTTCACTTATTAAAGTACATAAATAATCAATATGAACACATCAGCGAATATTTCAAAGACGTACTCATCACATTTCCACGTCGCCGTAATATACGTTACTGGGCCTATTCAACAAAAGCCGGAGTACAGAAGCCAATTAAAAAAGTTTCTCGCTACGCCAGAACCCAGTTATGAGTGACAAAGTTGTTGAATGCTCGTTGTAAGTTGTATTGGCATTTGAATAGAAGACCGATCTCACTTGGTTGGTGGTAAAAACTCTTCCAGATGCTTTTCTCGAGACAAAATGTGAAAGTAATGGCAGATCTCAGTATATACTCATAATTTCCTTTGATTAAAGTTTTCAAATGTATTAGTAGATTGGGAAACTCTAACTTAAACATTAAATTTTGATTTAGTTAGTATATTTTATATAAAAAAAGACCGAAACATTCAATGAGTATAAATGTAAAATTTTGATGATTTGTTTTTAATTGACATATAACAACGCAATAAATTAATTTATAAATTTCAAACAAGGGAAGAAAAATTGTAGACTCGAACCCGCATCTTCGACGCGGCATATATAAGTTGCGCCCGAGATATTCATTTTTCATATTAATGAATTTAATGGAGAGCTACTAAAACCCGCAACTTCATCCACAATATATCGAATTTTTCAAAAGAATAGATCTATTTTCTCGCCGTAAGAATTGTCTTATGTTCTTTCCTGGTTCTCCAACCATGCCCATAGCAAATTGTACTAAAACCCGCCCAGCTGTTTTTATCAGATTTTTCTGCCACAAAAATATATAATCATGGGGTAAAATTTCCTTATGTTCTATTCCGGGTCTCAAACTTTCTTTAAAATCGCCATATCAACTTCCTTCGAAATCGATTCAGTATTTTCCAAGCTTATCCAAACAAAAACAGCCATTCCCTATTTATTTTCCCTCCTTGGGGTTACTTTTTTTAATTCAAACATTATTTTAATTTATATATAATCTTTAAAAATAAGCACGTACTTTCCAGTCTTATGTCCTTTCTTATATTCTATATTATCTGTATGCCAGAAGTTAGTTTATTACTTTTGGCATGAAGGCCAACAAACAGATGGACAGAATTCCTTGCGCATTTACAATATTAGGTTTTAACATTTTTAAATAAAATGCAAAATGATTTTGTCTTTATAATGTAATATTAAATATATGTATTAAACTACTATGTCTTCTTATACTAATTTTAAGAGTGTTTCTCCGAAATTGCGTTCTTTGTCTGATTCATATGGCCTAATTTTTTTTTCACATTTAAGCTTATAAAACATATTTTTACGAAAGATGGTAACCTAAGATACAATGTGTGAAAAAGGCACACTTTTTGATAAAATGGTTTCCGAGATAATTAACTTTAAAAATTTTGGGGCCATATGAATCAGAATCTGTGACATATGAATCAGAATTAGGGATAGAAATGAAATTCTAGTTAGAAAAATCAGTCAATTTTTATTAAAATCACAGTAAATGCACATGATGCTTATCATAATACCTAAATCTAGTCATCACAGCGTAATATGGCACTTGACAATATCAATCATCACAATATTAATTACTTTTTAATACGTTCTGCAATTTTCTTCTTCTCTCTTTTTTCTTCCTTAGATAGTACTGGTGGCATTTTTGTGTACTGTAATATAAAAACGAAGATTACAAATTTATTAATAATCATACTTAAAAATGCCATTAAATAAGACTGTCTCAATTTTGACAACATGCAGGTACAGTATTGTATTTGTATTTGCCACTACAGTAGGTATGTATACAAATAATACACTGTTTGACACATGACTGAAATTTCAATATTTTAAGGAATTTCAAGTTACAGATACCTTATTCTTGACCTGACGTTTCAACCCAATTATGAATAATGTATATCTATTAAAAGGTGAGTAAAAATTGTTTGAAAAATTCTTGAGCGGGAATCGAACCCACGACTCGTTACGTTACAACGGTCTTAAAAGTTTATTGTTACAGTATATTACCCTTTTCGTCTAAGCAGTAGTTTGAGCCTATAAACTACCGCTAAAACTAATAGTTGAGTAAGTAGGTAGTTTCATTAACCACTCGTTATTATTTTATTTATGTTATTTAGTTAATTAATTTTATTTTTAAAGTTTGTTTTTATTGTTTACCTTTATTTTATTACCTAGACGAACGGAGTTTAATACCAATATATTAGTTTTAATTTCAGGTATAGCCTAACTTTCGAAAATTTTGTCGTCGATAGATATGAAACCCCTTTGACGTTATTAGGACTGCTGCGAAATTTACAGCTACTGTTTTTAGACACGTAAATAACATTAGGTTCATACGAAATGACTTGTTACAGGCGTAACGTGCCGCCAATGTAACGTTTCATTAACAATAATTATGTGTGACATTCTGATTAATATGGTATTTTTACCATATGAAAAGACACATATCAATCAGAATTTTACCATAAACATCGATAAATCATCACACGTGTGCAATTAAAGATTGTTATTTATACATAGGTTTCTGTTCCCCAATGGCATTATATTTCCCGCAGATTCAAGTTTGAAAACCATTTACTTTAATTATAAAAACGAACATACTAATCAGAAACACAGGTGTACCAAGGCTATATGAATCAGATATTTACCTTTATATCTCCGCGACGACACGAACCAGCCACACTTCTCAGCCACGACCACGTTAACCGAGCCACTGGCTACCACCAGCGCGGGAAAGGGTCGCCTCATGTTTCTTAATTAGCTGGGTACGTTCGAGTGAAGCGCGTGAATATGAATCAGACTTTTGTGCCGGACACTCACTATTTTTTTATTTATAAATAAACAATCGTAAATATTAGTACCATTTTTTTTTGGTGTAAAGAAACAACTAATATTCTTTCGTAATAATTATAATTTACATCAATTTATCAATATGAAATAATGTTATTGTTAGTAATGTTCAAGAAACTGAACATTACTAACAATAACATATCCGGCTTTTGTTGAATACGGACACACCATATTAGTCAGAAGAACTACTTTTAAATATTTTTTTGAAATATTTATATAAATATTATTTTAAAAAAATAACTTGTGCAAGATAGACAATAGTCTGAAATATGTTATAAAATTAATTGCAGACTGATTTGTCAGTTACTTACAAAAATAAACCTCAAGACATCGAAAATTTAGGGTTCGAAGAATCACTCTTAAACTTAGTAAGTTAACTAATAGTTAATTATACTTACGAAATTAAACAGCATCGTAAAAAATATCATACACCATAAAAAATGTAATATAATATAGCACACGATATATGCCGCAATCTACTTTAGAAAAGGTCAGTACAAGAAACAGAAAATTTATTTATATAACAATTGAATTGAGAAACTGAATTGCGTTTAGATAACTGTGAAAGCGCAAGTGGGTACGAACACAACAAAACTCTATTTCCGTTGGATGGAAATCGAAAATATCCAATTTAAGGATGATGACTCTCCAACTTGTAGACAAATCGCCTAAACGCTTAGAGGAATATTTTCACTTTAGCCAATTTCACGTCACTTTATTTCTTGGGATTAAATGATATTTTTTCTTAGCTGTCCTTATAAGCGTTCATTGCTTTGAAGTAAATAAATACAAAATCACATGCACGCTCCACTAGATAAATGATGTAGCCGTAATAAAAAGATGAAATTCTTACATTGACTTGATATTAGTGCCTTCTAATTTTAATCATTTTATATTTAATTGATTCTATATTTTTTTATTGCTATAACGTTTCTTTACTCGTACATTGCCATATTCTGTCATACATGCATTCTAATATTATTTGATACACAAAACAACAATTGTATTTAATGTTCATATATATGTATGTTTTTAATTTTGTCACGTTTGCATTTAGTGATAGCTTTAATTGGTACTATTAGCACGGGTGTCAAAGAGCTTTTAACTTTAATTAGAGTGATATTAATTAATAAACTATAATAGATATAAATTAACGAAGCAGTACATTTCCAAACCAATTACTCAAGTAATAGTTCCAAACTTTGTTAGGTCAAATTAATTTGTGAGGTGACGTGAACATTGGATACGATTTTTAATATTCCTACGCCCATACTACAACTAGTCTAAAATAGCACTTGATTTCATTTATTGGTGTCGTAATGAATAATTTGTTGTAGTTCCTAACAGATGCTATTAGCTGATCAACCGAACAGGTTAAATAACTTGTGCGATTAAAATGTAGGTAGTAGAGCAATCGTGTGAAAAATGTATTTCGATGTGTTGATATTTTAGCGGAATAGCTCAGCAATGACCTTGGATCGTATTCAATATCAATGGGAGGGAAAGGAAGCAATGGTTTCATCATCATCATCATCAGCCCCTCTTCGTCCACTGCTGGACATAGGCCTCTTCGAGTGTACGCCACTGAGATCTATTTTCGGCTTCTCGCATCCAGCTCCTGCCATCCAGCAATGGTTTGCCACGTATCAAATCCGTCTATGAAAAAAGAATAAGTAGATAAAATGACTTTAATTTTTAACCGCATAGTAAAAACATTCAAACTATAAATGTTACTTACGAATAGTATTTTAGGTTACTAATTATGAAATTATTATTATACATAAACATATCGAAACATATATTGAAATAATTAAGTATATGTTTTAAAGTTATGCTTTGATGTTGAGGAGTATATGACTATGATATGACAAACGATACTTAAGGATAATTTGAGCCTAAATACTACTATTATATGTCATTGAAACAATGTGTAGTAAATAAGCGAGCAATGCACAGAGAACCAATTACCTTGTAGCGTTCTATTTATGGTATTTAAGAAAAAAAAGAAATTTGCCGGCTAAGATCAGGGTGTGGGTATAATCCTTATCGGAATCGAACCGACCTGGTGATATATGTAGATATTTAGGATTAATGATATGGGCGCCTCCACATAAATACAAACAGACCTTCAAATGGTTAGGTGATAAAATTAAACCAAGAAATTAATATAATGTAAGTTTATAATTACATTTTAAAATTATTACATGTAAATACAAAAAAAATATATATATTCGTCCACAAATCAATGGGCACGGTATTTGCACACGTTACACATTTAAAAGTTCAGTTGAGCTGAGCCATCCTCCATTCGTCACCCAAGGTGAATATCACACAAGAAAAATTAATGCGTCCAAAATACGGTGGTTCACACACGTAATATAGTAAGAATGGTAAGATGTCACCTTATACGTTGAGATTCCATCGGTGATGGCAGGGATTTCCGTTGATAAGTACGACAACCTACATCACCGCATGGCTGGGTGCATGAAGTCCCGTTGGGATGAAACGGCCCAAACGCCCTATATTTGAGGTGATTCCGAGGTATACCGTGAACCCTACAACAATGTATAAAAGATTTACTTTCTATCCCACGAACATGTGGGGAAATCTTTAAAGTTGAGTAAAAGAAGAAAATACAACTCACCATTATCTGGGATTGCTTGATGAAATTAATTAAGGCATTAAGCCGTTATTAAAAAATATTAAAAAGAAAATACATTTAAAAAGAAAAACTAAATTTTATATCACGGCGGCCTAAATCGGCACATCCGCCAGGAGAGGAACGCCGAAAGACCCATCTTTCGCGTCCTCCTCGCCGACGTCAAATGACAGCCAAGACTCGAGATAGCTAATAAATAGCCACGGAGGGATCACCATAGATCAAGCCGTCCCGTTCCGAATTGGAAGTATCAGAGTGAAGAAAAGGCGGAATTGACCAACAAGGAGAAAGAAACGAAAACTTCTTTTAATAAACCAAAACAAAAGAATTTGTTTTAAGTAAACTCCTAATAGATAATATTAGGTATATATTAGTTATGAAAATATGTTAAGGTTTCTATGACAGTCTATGGCTTCACCCTATCAAACCTCTAAAACCATAGATCTGTATATTGAAATTTAAGTTTTAAATTACAATTCCAACTATAACTCCTATCACAGACTCAACACCATCTGTACGTTAATTAAATGAATGCAGAAACTAAATGTTTTGTCCCTATGTCCATCTTGTTATAAGTAACTTTTATGAAATATAAATTAAGACAAAAAAAATTGCATTAATGCTGAGGCTGTACAGGTTACGATCCCTTCACTCTTACTTCCACTTAAAAAGGTTAACAAAAGAAAATAAGTATCTGTCACAAAATCCTAATAGAATATGTAAACAAGAATTAAAATTGTAAATTAATAATGAAATTAAAAGTTTTTGATGATTAAATTGTGCTGAAAACAATAGTAAAAAATAACACGTTACAGTACCGTTCCAGGTGGGAAAAGAATTATTTTATTTAAAAATTAAAAATTTTTAAATAAAATAATTCGTAAAAAACGAAGTGTAAAAGTATTTTTTTGTGACTGACTGTACGATGATAGTTACTTCTATAACATCACTCTTGCTATTTAACAAAAGAACTCAAAAAGCAAACTAGGAAGTCACTCAATGTCAATGAACTCATAATACACACTAGTACATCCAATGTGTAAATGCCATCATGTTAAAATAACTAATCTTAAATTTCCTAATTTCAAAAATACTTCAACATCATCCACTAGGTTTATACTCTAATAGAACATCATTACAAGTAAAGCAAATTATATATTGGTTTGTCTTGCAAAGTAGGACAATTAATGTATAAACTACATATTAAGTTTTCAGATACATGAGAATAAGACTTCTAGTATGTAATTTAAGTACAAACTAATAAGTATATTATTATCAAAAGAAAGATCAAAAAGAATGGTCTAACCCATCAAGGCAGCTACATGTATTATTAACTTTTTGTAAGTTGTCGCCTAGACAAAATGAACAAGAACGCTCAGTGCTGCAAAATAATTACAGACTTAAATGGCTTCAACTCAAAAGAAAGTATTCATTAATTAATACAAGGCTCAATACACTCAATGTGTAGAAACATAGGTGTATTAAGTATTTAAGAAGAAATAGATTAGTGTTAGAAAATAAAAAAAACTAACACTTAACTTTTTTAAGTTGTCGCCTAGACAAAATGAACAAGAATGCTCAGTGCTGCAAAATAATTACAGACTTAAATGGCTTCAACTCAAAGGAAAGTATTAATTAATTAATACAAGGCTGAATACACTCAATGTGTAGAACCATAGGTGTATTAAGTATTTATGAACAAATAGATTAGTGTTAGAAAATTAAAAAAGAAAGACCTAACACTTAAAGGCAGCTACATGTACTATCCAACTTTTAAAGTTGTTGCCTAGACAAAAATGTTTAATGCTGCAGATAAATACAGACTTATTGGCTTCAACTCAAATGAAAGTATTCATTGAACAATACAGGCTTATTTTAATGAAAAGTAAATATTTAAAGTGCTTGGAGTATCTACCCAAGACACTTAACATAGAAATAGTTAATGTGTTTATCATTTTCAAAGTGTATAAATATTAAGATTAATCTAAATGAATATTATTAAGGAATGCTCAAAGAGCCATGAAAGGAAATACATTTTGATAACACACTTTAAAGAAATTATTTTAAATTTGTAAGTCAGTAGGACATTCGCCTGGTCTGACTATATCTTTTATGTGCCAACGGCCTAAGGGTTTACCTTCTACTGTTTTCAGGGTGAAAACCACAGGAGAATGTTTCTCTGTGATGACACATTTTTCGAACTTGGGGGCTAGCTTTGCAGAGAAGTGTTTGGCTGCATTAGAAAGGGGAAAGCATCTTTTAAAAACTATTTGCCCTACTTGAAGTTCGACATGACGCCTTCGCAAATTATAATAATGAGAATTTTTTATATGTGAATTTTTAAGATTGACCCTCACCTTATTAAATATTGTATTTAAGTCTTTAAGAGAATCAGAAAATTTATAAGTGTTATCTACCATAATTTTTTCAGAATCTACAGGATAATCCAAATTATAAAGTGAACCATCCAGGATCATCTCCCTGCCATGTGACAAAAAGAAAGGGGTGAATTTAGTACCATCATGGATTACAGTATTGAGAGCACATTGCACCTCAGCTACGTTCTTATCCCAATTTCTATGATCAGAACGCACATATGATGCAAGAGATCTAACTATTTCACGGTTCACACGCTCCGTCTGGTTAGTCTGGGGATGATAAACTGGATTATAAAATAAGTGTGGAACTTTATATTTAATTATTAATTCCTTAAATTCTTTAGAAACAAATTGAGGGCCATTATCAACATAAATATACTTAGGCACCCCATGCGTAAGAAAACAAAGAGATGAAATCCCAAATCAACAAGTCATTTCATATATTTATATATTACTCTATGCAATATAAAAATTGAGTAATAAATCAAAGCATAAGATATCCTATACAAGCTACAATCCATCAGCTTGTTAAAGAATAATAAAGGTCACTGACATCAGCGCCTCTTCACTAAGTGTGTCAGGAAGTTAAGTCAACAATTATGTATTCAATTAATTAATACTCACAACAAATACAGATACTAATGTGTACAGTTGTTAGTTATTATTAATAAAAATTTGGCAAAAATATGCATAATTACCTATTGGAAAATTCCCTGCTTGTGGAAGTTTATCATTGTCACACACCATATATATTGTTAATAATGTGCAAACCAGTTTATATTCATTCAGATGAATAAAGATCAATAAATACATTTGTTACAACAAACCATTTATTTTAAAGAAGTGCATTTCATAAATGCAACAAAGTCAACAACTATGTGTTGAATTAAATAATACTCACAACATATACAGATAATAATGTGTACAGTTGGTAGTTATTATTAATGAAAATTAAGCAAAAATATGCATAATTCCATATTAGAAGATTTCCTACTAGAGGAAGTTTATAATGGTAACACACCATACATATAGTTAATAATGTGTAAACCAGTTTATATTCATTCAGATGAATAAAGATCAATAAATACATTTGTTGCAACAAACCTTTTTATTTTAATAGAAGTGCATTACATAGATGCAAATTTAGCATTACACTTTAATTACATATGTCAGTGTAATACTTAATTCAAAATTAGTTACCAAGCAGGTTAATATTTGAGATGAAGTTGACATTTAATAAACCTGAGAACATGACTGAGTTCTCAATCAAAGATATTTATTTAAAAGAAATTAAGTTTCATAATTTGACAGGGATTCACCTTCGAGACGCATCAATATCGAAATCAAAGTAGACTTAAGTACCACTATATCTGGATTAGGGTCGACTATCCTTGACAACCTACACAACAGATAATTACTACGAGACACTAACCTTTTCAACAGACGAGATTCAGTACAACTATCACCCGGGATATCTCTTTCAATGTCTGAAACCTTTCGAGTACATATTGTCACCTCCTTAGACTGGTCACAAACACCAAACTGGTCAATGGATTTGAGGCTTCCCCGTCGGGCTAATTTCAATGTGTGTCTGAGGAACTTCCTTAGGTCGTCCGTTGAGGAAGATGGTTCAGCTGGTAAATGTCTAATACTGAGTTCGTGTAACAATTCGTCCTTCAAGAGATACTCAACAGAACATCCTGCAGTGATAAAGTCCATGATTAACAATATGCAATGAAATAGTTAAACATTAAAATATAACAGTTGTGTTTTAATACAAAAGTAAGTTAATTATAAAAAATTAAAGTTTAAGTTTAAACAATAAAGGTGATTAAAATTAAGTAAGCTAGATGACACATAATATTACACAGAAAATGTGTTTAAATTAAGTAAGCTAGTCCACGCTTAAGGATACATAAGTATGAGATTTAAATTAAATAAAGTAAGGTAGACAATGCTAAGGATACACAAGTATGTGATTTAGATTAAATTAAGTAAGCTAGACAACGCTTAAGAATACACAAATATGTGATTTAGTTTAAATTAGGTAAGCTAGACAACACTTAAGAATACACAATTATATGTGATTTAGATTAAATTAGGTAAGCTTAAAATTAAGACACAATATTATTATTACACATTACATATGAATACATCTGTTCTAGATGTATATTTTTAAGTAAAAGTATTAAGATATGTATTACAACAAAAGTTAAATCACCACCATTTGAAGTCTTCCAGGCCCCACGTTGGGCGCCAATTGTAGCGTTCTATTTATGGTATTTAAGAAAAAAAGAAATGTCACCTTATACGTTGAGATTCCATCGGTGATGGCAGGGATTTCCGTTGATAAGTACGACAACCTACATCACCGCATGGCTGGGTGCATGAAGTCCCGTTGGGATGAAACGGCCCAAACGCCCTATATTTGAGGTGATTCCGAGGTATACCGTGAACCCTACAACAATGTATAAAAGATTTACTTTCTATCCCACGAACATGTGGGGAAATCTTTAAAGTTGAGTAAAAGAAGAAAATACAACTCACCATTATCTGGGATTGCTTGATGAAATTAATTAAGGCATTAAGCCGTTATTAAAAAATATTAAAAAGAAAATACATTTAAAAAAGAAAAACTAAATTTTATATCACGGCGGCCTAAATCGGCACATCCGCCAGGAGAGGAACGCCGAAAGACCCATCTTTCGCGTCCTCCTCGCCGACGTCAAATGACAGCCAAGACTCGAGATAGCTAATAAATAGCCACGGAGGGATCACCATAGATCAAGCCGTCCCGTTCCGAATTGGAAGTATCAGAGTGAAGAAAAGGCGGAATTGACCAACAAGGAGAAAGAAACGAAAACTTCTTTTAATAAACCAAAACAAAAGAATTTGTTTTAAGTAAACTCCTAATAGATAATATTAGGTATATATTAGTTATGAAAATATGTTAAGGTTTCTATGACAGTCTATGGCTTCACCCTATCAAACCTCTAAAACCATAGATCTGTATATTGAAATTTAAGTTTTAAATTACAATTCCAACTATAACTCCTATCACAGACTCAACACCATCTGTACGTTAATTAAATGAATGCAGAAACTAAATGTTTTGTCCCTATGTCCATCTTGTTATAAGTAACTTTTATGAAATATAAATTAAGACAAAAAAAATTGCATTAATGCTGAGGCTGTACAGGTTACGATCCCTTCACTCTTACTTCCACTTAAAAAGGTTAACAAAAGAAAATAAGTATCTGTCACAAAATCCTAATAGAATATGTAAACAAGAATAAAATTGTAAATTAATAATGAAATTAAAAGTATTTTGATGATTAAATTGTGCTGAAAACAATAGTAAAAAATAACACGTTACAACCTAACAATATCATGTTGTTATTAATCATGGATTTGGAACTACGAGTACGAGTAGATAATAATTGAGTTAGTTGTTTTATCAAAAGATTTGAATGTCAAAGCAAACATCCAATGTTATATGATATATACGAGTACATAGTTATTGGTATAGTTTGACAATTCACAATACCGTAAGTATTATTATGTAATAAGAGAAACACAATAGCGGTAATCATTGTAATCATCATCTTAGGAACTGCAGCGCCACGGCAAAATATACAGCATCTTTGGCTCGCGTTTGTAAAATCAGCAGAAACAGCATAACAACAGTAGGTCCCTAAAAGAATATTATGGTAGTAAATTTGTAGAAATATTAACTATTGAAACCTACTATAGTTGAAAGCTACATCAGATTGTAACTCTGTTCCTCTTTCAACATTATAAAAATAACAAAATCAAATTGTAGCTGAATGTTTACGTTCGTTGACTGTGCCAATTGAAGCCGTAAGCTACTCGAAACAATTGAAGGTACATTTTATAACAGCAGCCAAAACTCGAACATAGGTACGGCGTATTTGCAATTCAAAGTTATCGGCTGGCTTCCGAGAGAAAAGGCACATTTTTTGCCGTCATTAAGCCGATGAGATATTTTTAACACGTCGCACACCGTGGTTGTTTTACATAAAATTGATTTATTCGTTGTGTCGGGCCCTACATACAATTTAGAACAGGAATATGCATAAATGTCAGGAGGCGTAAGGCATTTATTGAGGGCGATATAGCACATGGACGGTCTGTGTAATCGAATTTGTGTCGTTCTGATTTCAATGGTCATAATTATTAGATACATGACATATAAGTACTTGTGGAGATAAATTCTACAGATGGATTATTATTTAGTCTATTCACAGAAGTTATCTTACTGCCAGCCATGCTATATTTTTGACTAGATTCGTCGTGAAATATATATTTTCCCGCGGTAAAAATTATTTTATGTTCTTCCCCGTATCTCAAACTATCGTCATACCAAATAACATCAAATCGAAAAATATTTTTTCCGGTGGTAAAAATGTTCTATGTCATCGGGGTCTCAATCTATTTATATACGTATACCTTTTTTCGCATTAAGTAGCCTAGGTCTTTTCTCAGAATCTAGACTATCGGTCTACCAAATTTCGTTGGTTTTTTTCAATAGTTTTGTAGCATGAAAGCGCAAGAGGCAGACAAACAGACAGTTATTTTCGCCTTTATAATATAAGTAAGTTAGATGTAAGGATTGTAATGTAGCTTAAACTCCTGTCTTATTTATTTATAAATCGTGTAAATAGGAAATCGTTAATTTTATCTGGTATGTAGTTTTTCTCGGTATTGTTTTCTTTTTTTTAATTTCCTATCTTTTATTTTATTTCATTAAAATTACTGTTATTACTACTACTCTGAAGTCCGGTTAAGCTTGTCTATGGTGTCTGTTTTCATCTTCTCTTCGACATTCGCATTAAGAGACTTTTTGATATTTATTGTTTTTATTGTTCAATATATGTCCTGTGAGAATGATTTTGTGTATCAAATTTCGATTACAAATATTCCACCAATATATTCAAAAATTTTAAGCTTATTATAAACATGATAAAGGTTATTAAAATTATGTAATTATTAATATTTAATAATTTGGTATTTATTTAAATGTTAATTGAATCTTCTGAAGTCATGTGTTATATGTGTATAAAAAATATATTTTTTTATTCAGGCTTAATAACAAACCAAACATTAATTTACAATTACCTATCTTATGCCAGCTGAAAATAAGTAAACAGTATTTTAAATAATAGTATAAAAAATAATTGGGCTCGTCCGGGATTTGAACCCGGGACCTCTCGCACCCTAAGCGAAAATCATACCCCTAGACCAACGAGCCGCTTGAGTTATAGTCATAAAATTACATCGACATTGTTTTGGTTACAATACTTTACAAACCGGTTATAAAAGCATTACAGTTATCATATCGTTATTAAATATTATAGAAAGGATTTAATATATCTAGACTTTACAACCTACTGATTTCGTATCAGTTATAAAATATTGAGAGCAACATCTATCATTAAAGTTTCATTTCTATTTATCAGATGTAGTTTTTCAGACAGTCTTTTGCTTGAGTATCCCTAACCTATTTATTTCTGCCTCAAAAAACATTGATTGTTTTATGTTTCAATGTTGTTTTTTTGTTTGAAATGAAAGACAGCACAGAAATTATAATTCACAGAACTATACAAATTAATCCATTTCACTTCTCTTTGCCCACTAGGTAGGGTCGTCATCGGGTCTTTGTCGTAAGTCATCTGCGTACTAACAGTAATAAGACATTTATCTGACACTTTCCATAAACTACAAAGGATATTGGTTACGTTTGCTGATTCCGCGCAGTTGATGATGACTTGTCCAACAAGCAGACAAGGTCGACACGTGTTTCGTCTCTCAGCGAGACATCTTCAGGATCAGCAAACGTAACCAATATCCTTTGTAATACAATGGACTTCCGCAAAATAACACCTGCTACAATAGAGTACTTTCCATAAACTGTTGGAACACTGTTAGTGTCTAATCTATTGGAACGATTTTTATATGAAATATGAGTTCAAAGTCTTCAACGAGTATACTCGTACACAAATTATTATTACAAAGTAACAACGTTGTTTGTAATTTCTATTAATTATTAACGAAATTTAATTACTACGCAGATTCGGGCCTTAGAAAATTTATTTTATTTTAGTTTATGGTTTGAAGAATCAACTGCATATTATCGCCAAAATATGTCATCACCTATCAACTGTAATAATGATAGTAGCTAACTTAATTATTCCATATTATTAAGTGTTTAATGAATTATAAATATATTATATCATAAATATATAATAAAACTTATTATCACACTATAGTTAACATCTCCCAAAAAAGCTAAAGCAACCTCATTTTAACTGAAAATGTTACCTATTTTTATCACAAAATAGCACAGTATTACATACTGTGCCCCATTTTTATGGTAATACAATGAGTAAAATTGCTACATACTCGTACTATAACCTGATCTAATGTCACAAGTAGACAACCTACACTGTAAGCTTTATAGATTTACTTCATATCTCACAGGAACCACGTCTATTACAATAGACTATATATGTAGTCATATAGCTTTAAAAATTGACAATAAAAACAAAATACAACCTAGCTAGAGCTAGCAACGAGCTTTCCAGGTTTTCCGGAAGAAACGGTATTTTTATATAAATATGAAAATACAAAGTTACAAAAACAAATAATCGGCATATTTTGTATTGGCTTTCTACCAGCTGCCATTCTACGTCTGAACCACTGATGTACTATAATGTGAACCTACCCTATATTGAGGAAGTGATCGCTCTGATAATCAGTTAATGAAGGCAATAGGATTTCGACATCAGGCAGAGTTTAGTCGGTTGGTTTTATTTTATTGATAGTTAGCAGATATTTCTGTGTGATGAAGTTTAGGTTTAAATAGTCTGAACATCCAACTGCTCCTCAGATCTCCTGTCTAAGATGATATAAGCTTTGACTCTCAATACCCTATGCCAAACGAGCAACTAGTATTGCAGTTCTCTTTAATGTAGGCAAAGGGCTAAGCTACTATACGCTG
This sequence comes from Scirpophaga incertulas, assembly GCA_036419045.1. NCBI lineage: Eukaryota > Metazoa > Arthropoda > Insecta > Lepidoptera > Crambidae > Scirpophaga > Scirpophaga incertulas. The sequence continues at coordinate 13,199,664 of CM071644.1, read as the reverse complement.
ATTCCTACAAAAAGAATATCGTATTTTTATTATAATTTACAATCAAATACGTAAACTCTTAATCACGGAAAATTGTACAATTCAAAAATTTACATTATAATAAAGAAATAGTGTTATTCATAATTTATATTCCTAGTTTATTATAATACTCTGTTATTTTTGATGCAGACAATCCTAACAAAGAAATGATAATTTAAGTTGGTTTAGTAAAACGATTTTGATTTATGAATATAGATGTGTAGGAAATAGAACGTGAAGACAAACTCTTTCGAACAAACAAATAGTAAGGTAATATTAGAGTGGTGGTAAGCGACGGTCAGAAAAGTGCCAATATTGTTGTCTTTTATTGCACAGTATTTAACTTACTTGTTTCTTCTACTATGAAACCTTTTCAGTATACCAAGCTAAGCAAATGTTGCTTGACAAAATTATATTCTTACTTACATTTTTTTTCTCACGAAACGTTTGATTTTCTTTTAGTATTGTTACATGTTATGCTATTAACTCTAGGACTAGATTGGCAAAATAATTTGCAATGCAAAACTGCGTCTGTGAGCTGCAGCATACCTTCATTTTCAAGGCTTATCTTAGGATTCAGTCATGGCTTGAAACGTTTATATATCGATAGCAACAAATTAAATGTAAAATTACCGATATATCGACTTACAATACGTGGACGACCCTCCACAATATAAATGCAGAGTAAACGGTTATATGAAGTATAAAAAAACATTTGTTAAAGATTTAAATAAAAATTACAAATAACTAAAGCTCCTCTCTTTCAGATAAGCATTTTATGTGTACCCAAAATAAAATAATACTCGTATGGCTGCCGTTTTCATTTTATATGAGTGTCATTTGTATTTCAGATTGTTTGAATATTCTACAATAAAGTTATTTTCATTTTACTTACGTTTCAAAATCAGCAATTTTTTTCAGATTAATAATAAAAATAGGTTGTTTAAAATTAAAAATAATTTACGCGTCATATAAAATGATTTATTCAGTAGTTGTGTATTAGTGGAGTAGAGACAATAAGCATTTCAAGCCATTTATTGCAAAACCATGTCTCGGAATTGACAAACTGAAGGTCATAAAATGTTGCCAACCTTTACAGCTGTACTATATAATTACAGTTATATCGAGCACGTAGAGATTTAAAGGTCTTATTTATTATTTAAGCATCTTCAGTTAAATCAGTTCGAACTTTGTCAATATATCTTTAGTAAGCCTACGTTGCTTAAACGGTAACCCTTCAAATTTATAGCACGTTTTTAGCATTAAGCTGTTCATAAATTACAATAATTCAGTTGATGCTGAATTTCTGTTTTGCGGAAACACTGACTTTACAATTCTAATTTATTGAAACGTCATCTGATTTTATTGTAAATATGTCTTCAAATGATAATAATAAATATAGTAAATATTTTTTTTGAAGAATACTAAAATTATATTTGATGACTATATCAAGTGTATGCACTCGATTAAGTCCGTATAAGCAATCATATATGTATGCATACTGATTATTGACAGTAATTTAACGCTATTGTTTTAATGAACAAACGCTCTTAATGACGAAGTTTTCCTACTGCAAAGATCTAGAAAATGAAAACATAATGAGACTCAATTTTACAAAGTAAATGAATGCCGTATTATTTATATTGGGTAGACACCTGGGACATCACCTGTTGAAACGATCGAGGTTTTGTTGTTTTATGGTTGTCCAAGTTCAAATTTATTTAATGTCTACATTATTATGATGACGTATACTTTACCAGTTTCGTTTTGGTGGAGACTTAACTGGCAGGCTTAGTTAGGTCTTTACCAAACCTCAATAAAAATCTTTATGACTGCAAGATTTTATTGACATAAAATACAAGCATACCTTATGTCTGGAAATTGGAAGTACTTTCACTGGAAGCAAAGTATATCATTCAAGTGTTCAATTCATTATCGAAATAATTTCAATATCTAAAGATAAATATACATTGTTTGGTTCTTACGAAATCGAAACGAAAACTAATGTCATTAGAGTTTCTTAGGCTGCAGGCCCTGTGCCGAGACTACAGCGCCACCATCGTTAAGCGCGCCATTACAATAGTAAACAATATTTTATTTTTCAAACATATAAAATTACATTTAGTAGATTTAAGAAAGTATGTCAAGCATTTGACACTTAAACTTAGATTATCAATTCTAAGTAGTATTGATTCTCATGAAGTCAGAAAAAAACACTTTAGAATAATGTAAAGCATTCTGCATTCTCATGGTTACATAAAAAGAAACCTTAGACTCTTATAGATATCAATTCTTATAGTAACATAAAAAAATAAATGAACATTTAAAACCAACACATTCATTTACATATTCCGTAAAAATGCAAAACTGATTCCCAATCATAATAATCGTATTTTCAGTAACTTACCCACTAATGAGTTTCTTTCCTATGGAGACCTTACGTAGACTATAATTTTCTCTGTGTACGTGACCAGTGGGTGAAATCGAAAAGCAACGTAGCTACTAATATACGATACGTCGTCGTTACCCACGGAATCGTCATCATTTCTTGTAATAGCTTTCCGCTAAATCTAATTTAGGTTTTTGACAGATGGATAGTGGCTACAGTATTTTATCTGCGGTTGTCTAGTAAAAAAAAATACGTAATAACTTTACGCGCAGAAAGGTTTAAATGTAATAATTCTTATATCAATCATTTACAATTAAATATTTTGAAACATTACTGCAAGTTACTACCCTTCAATTTACATACATAAACATTACTACTTCCAATTTCCAGACATAGGTCTGCTTTTATTATATAATTAAGTTAACAGGTTAAAATCAACATTTTAGATCATATATGCACATACTCATTGGAGCGGATCTATTATCATTAATAACTGAAACATTCGGCTCTATTAGAAGTTGTAACATAATATTCGTAATAAGCTGGCGTAAGAACACTAACATAACTTAGGTCTTCACTCAGCAGAGTCAGAAGTCGAGAGCTTATATAAAATCATGTAACTTGTAGAATACAAATCACTAATTATCAATTTGTTTACACACGAAACTTAAGAAAGATATATACTTATTTATTCAATTTAATTAGAATGACGGGTCAAAATTATAAAGTAAAAAATATTGGATTCCACTTTTTGTTCGTTATATATTCAAACTATTTCCAATTAACATGTTTATGGCTATATCGAGTGTACTATCGACCACTTAGCCTTAAATGGTCGGTACGTAAAACGTTAGAATCACGTACGTCTCGCTACTTGATGGCTCTTGTGAGCAAATTCAGGTTGGCATTGTTAAATTTAGTTCGTAATTGTTGTTATTTCCTTGCTTAAGTAAGAGGCAAACAATTACTTTTATTGCTATGTGATCGGAAGGCAGTAAATATATGCTTATATATACATTTATATATACGTTTATGTATACCTTTATATATAAAATAGATGCTTAAGCTGAGTACATAAAGTATGAGGGAATTCAAGTACTGTTACTACAGTTTCTGAAAATTCTTACATTAATAAATATTCAATGCTTAAAAAAATGTTTGGTTAATTAAGTTAGACACACTTAGTTGAACTATTTGCAATTTTGTCACTGTTCGTTTTAAGACCCAATAATTACTAGATCAATGTTATTAGGAAACCCTACTGAGGCCGTACAGTATAGTGTTTCAAATCATCCATGGTCTTTGACTACGATATCATCAACCAATTGTAGCTACGTCATTTTCTCGTCGTTAGTGTCAATGCCATGTCCTCTCAATTCCAAAAGCTTCCAAAAGCCAGCGTAGTTGTGAAAAGTTTCAGCGATAATACCGCCGTGTCTCACACCTCGTCGGAGCAAAATCAAAATCAAAATAATATTTATTCAACATAGACCTTTACAGGCACTTATTGACGTCAACAAACAAAACAAAAAAAAAGCTTAAATAAAAAAAAACAAAAACCTTGTCCGTACGTACGAATAAGGAAAAAAAAAAGAAAAAATATATTGACTCGACACCTGTTCGGAAATTGGGAGAGCCTTCTCGAGAAGAACAGGCAAGAAACTCTGAAGGTCAGGTCAGGTCAGAAGGAGCTGTATCGGTCTCTCGTTCTGATGCTGAACGTAGACTGACATTGTAGCATGTAGTGACTACAACACTTGGATGTATCGATCAATCAACTTGTGCATGTTAGTCATGTATTTGCTCCACATACGTTAGTAAATTTGAAAATATGTATTTCCCAATAATGCACCTTTGTATATCAACAAATTTTCAAGAGCTTCCCTTTTTTAAATATAGGCACTCCGATACACCTCTGTGAAGCGAGCACTGTAATCCATCTGTCTCAGATATCAACCCTTCGTGTTTTTGTTTGGTTAGGCAGATGCTTCGGCCCCCCTTTTTGTGAGCACAAAATGTATTCGACCTATTTCTTATAAAATATGACCTCGTAGACTTGTTTGTAGCCACATCCAACATAAATATTTATTGAGCGAATGTCGAAATCACTTCAGCGGTACACTTTAAATGTATAAAGATGAGGTGTTTATTCGATTCTGTAGAAGTTTTCCAGTTTTGGGAAAATTTGGATTTAGTATATGCCACAGATAAAAACGTCAGAGTTCATATTAAAACATACAGCTCGAAATTTATATATGATATATTTATCACATTATCTAAACATAACAATATTTTATTATATTTGTAATACAAAAAGTTTATAAATCTGAGTTTCACACAATTTTCTGAATAAAAAATATTATGTTATTAAAAGGTCAATCGTTATTGTCGCCCAATTTTTACAATTCTATTCAATCTATCGCCATTTTTCCATTTTATTATAGAGCATAGACGACATTAGAAGGAATGTAATGATTTCTCCAAAAAATATTAAAATACATAAAATTTCTAAACTTTTATAACTTGTTAATTGAATTTTTTATTTTAATTTTTTTTTTATTTTATTTTACCCACTACCTACTTTATCCTATTAATAGAAACAAAATATCCATAAACATTTTTGTTATGGTAATAAAAAATTGTATTGTAATAATTATCAAAAAAAAATATTAACATTTTTTCCACTAACTGAACTATTAAAATGTTCTAAATTTAGATTCATCAGTTTGTAATCTTATCAGACTCACCCGGATACGGATATATAAATCAAAGGGTTAATTTTTCAACTATTGGCATACATTTTTGTGAACATAATTTAGTTATATAATGTAAGATTGAAATATTTGATTAGGTGCGTAGAATGTGTATAGAGGAGAAATTTATCCCTGAAAGTCAGGGTCAATTGAACCCGAACTAGGAAAGTAATGGATGGTGAATTTTATCAACGGACAAGTAATAAACCTTTATCGACTCTATTATTTGTTTATCGAGTTCACTCTATCAGACTATAAATCAATGACATTCCGTATGACGAATCTCTGTGACGTAGATGTGTTAACGAACTCGACCATTTTCCTTTCACTTTTGCTATTGTTACACTATTTGATACTACATTTGATGCGTGTACTCAGCGGCTCGTTGGTCTAGGGGTATGATTCTCGCTTTGGGTGCGAGAGGTCCCGGGTTCAAATCCCGGACGAGCCCTATTTTTTATTATTTATTTTATTTTACATTATAATAATATCATATCCATAAACTAAAATTATACCACTAAATCTATGGTTACGAGTATAACGATAATCTTTCCCAATATATATTTATTGATTGTAAGCCAGTACCAATAATGTATATTTAAATTGCAACAAATCAAAATGTATGAAATTCAATTTACACAATGTAAGGCACCCATCAAAGTATTAATGTAATTCAATGCCAACCATTATTTTTTTAAATTATATATTGTCAAGCAAGCAGACTGCTCGACTGATGGTAAGTGATTATAGTCGCCTATAGGACATGCGGTTCCTGTACCATTTTTAGCATATCTCCAACCCCCACAAACACCACAGTCAACATATAACATAAGATGAACGGTTCCTAGAAATTTTAATCTTACCTTTTACATCGGAACACAGCAATGCGAACGCTGCTATGCTTTATATTAACGAGACGTACGAGAAAAAGGTAAGACGGAGGTAGCAGATGACCCTAGTATTTTAAAAGGCTGATAGTTTAAAAAATTGCCGAAAAAAATGGTTCTACCATGTATACAAAATAAAAGATATGGTATGAAGGGACTAGATTGCTTAAATTTTCATAGTGTTATTATAACCTGTGGATCATTGTGAAGTGCTGCGGTTAATATTAAACCTATTTTGCTATTTAAAAACAAGCGATTCTTGCCATCTACAGTTTTAGGAACTGGCGTTTAATAATCAATTATTAACAGTTCATAAAAATCGCAAATTTAATAATAATAGTAATTTACAAAATGTTACATTTCAAAGCGCCAAGCGATGATGATGCCGAAGAGAGAACACGCTTTCCTAGAAAATGCTTGTTCACTCTGGGCTTAAAAATTGCCAGCTTATATAGATCTGGGAAAACAGATCGCGGTAAAGTCATCATTACTTACCTGTTATATATAGATAGTATGGTTACCATTCCATATACATCCCTTATATAGATCGCATATAAATAGCAATCTTATATGTGTAGTGATCCTTAACAATTTAGTTACTATACCATTAAGAAATGATATAAAAAACATATTAGGGCTCGTCCGGGATTTGAACCCGGGACCTCTCGCACCCTAAGCGAAAATTATACCCTAGACCAACAGACCAGTTAATATACGTTATAACTTTTTTAAGTACATCAATACTGCGTTACATCTGTATAATTTTGTTTTTATAGATAAATGATTAATAAAATTTAAATAAGGTATAAAAATATTTATATAATTTTTTAATATGTATATTGTTGATGAGACAAGGTCCAAAATATATTGTCCAACTGAAAATATCGTTTATAACATGTAAAAAAAATTAACTCAAGCAAGAAATAATCCTAATAGTCATCCTAAATTTACTTTGTTCGCTGTCCTATTTACAAGTTAGTTGAATCAAAAAAAATGGGCTCGTCCGGGATTTGAACCCGGGACCTCTCGCACCCTAAGCGAAAATCATACCCCTAGACCAACGAGCCGGTTGATATGTACTCAAGTTTTTTCAAGTACGCTAAGACGATTGTAGTTGCCAATACCCGATGTTTCTCACCTTTCACTTTATGTGCGGCTATGTTATCACGACAAGACTGCTCGTATTTTTATTGTCATATCAATTAATAAAATAAAGGTTTGATAATTCTAAATGATCATTTGACTCAACCAATGAGGAACCAACTGTCTTCTCAAATCATATTCTAACTTATTCTATGATATATTCAACTTCAAACCAGTCTTAAGAAGAGCATTTGAGGTAGGTAGTACCTAAGGCTTACCACTGGCATTGCAGATTTTCAAAAGCGATGGTACCACCTACCATTATGCGAGCCATTTGCTACTCTGCTTTTTACGTAAGTATACAACAATAAAAAAATTGTGTAATATATCTTTATATACACAAAAAGTTTTTAATTTTCATTTTATTATTTTAGTCTTAATATTAAACATGATAATAAGAGTAAAATAATAAATATGAAAGAGTAATAAATATAAAAACATTCAATTACATTTGCTACCGATTATTGTACTCGTATATAACGCGGCGTCAAGGAAACGACTATTTTCTCGAGTGAGTTTTGGAGGCAAATACTCAACATATTTTTCTTGGCAGTATTCAATAATGTTGCATGGTGTTGGCTTGTTATAGCGAACCGCAGTATATCAGTGTCATAGGGTTTGCTTCGTTAAGCGAATGGAGTTTACAATATTACTAGCATGCGCTTGATGCCCTTCAACGGAACTGGAGCCTTTAAGGTACTCGTTAGCGAACGAATAGTGTGAATATATTGTGTTAGATATATAAAAGTATACATATGTATGAATATAAATAAATATCATAAATGCGTCTTTATACTACAATAATAGCGAAACACAAGACACAATTTTAAGATTGATTTATGGCTAAGATAGTTCAGAACAAGTTATTTCTTTAAAACCTAATAAAAAATATCAACGTATTAATTTCGCTAATTTATTCCCATCGATTAAACCGATTTGTATAAAATATGTATATATTATTGTTATTTCATAATTGTTTCTTTTTTATTTTAGCCGTCAGATTTCTTAATCAATAGTTCATGTTGTATAAATCATAAACTAATTTACTTTTGTACTAAAATATCACAATCTTGTTCGGATATATTTTCATTTAAAGTGCACATGAAATATTTATTTGAAATCTACTTGCAAAATGAATAAGTGAATTTTCGCCTCCCAAAACATTTATATGGTAATGAATTATAAATGGGTGAGCACTGGGACATTCAAAGTTATTGTTCAATATTCAAATTATGGTGAATTTGATTTTTTCGGAAAAATTCCTAATAGCACGACGTGATTCGACCAAATTTAACTTTTCAAACTCCGCCCTAAAAGTATTTGTTGGGATGTTTGGAGTGTATTTGTAATCAATGTAACAGCTTTGTCGTTTCGCCGATGAGATTCAATCAACAAATTGTGTATTTGTTAAATCTTCACCCAACAGGCACATTTCCAAATTACTATTGGTGTTTCCGATCCACAAATTTACTTTGTATTTAAAACACTCTTGGAAACGAATAATTTGTTTAATAATATTCAAAGCATCAACATTAGTAACGTAATACTAATATTTTTGTTTTGCTTTTGGAAAATTTGAAATGGACGAGTCTTGCTGATTTAATTGTTGCTTAGTGAAGAATTTAAAAAAAAATAAACAATGTACAAATATAAAATTGTTAAAGAAACTTATTCTGTAATAAATAAATGTTATTCCGCATTAGATATCATATCTGCTACCGTAAGATAAAATTATAAAGCATTCGTAAATGTGCTTTTCCATCAATATTAAAACTTGGCAGAAGTCCAAACATTAGGTACTACCATTGAAAATGCTGACATAATGCATTAGTAAATTTACCGCCAGCGGCATCGTCGTAAAACAAGAAAAATTTTAAATAAGCATATTTGGAAAATATTTTTTCTCTTATCCTTTGTTAGGACAAGAAGTTGATGACAAATTTAAAACGATACTTTAAAAATAATGTGTATTTAATAAACCAATTTAATAATTATTGTTTTTAAGCTGAATTAGATAGAAATAGAAAAGGCCATTTATTATTAAAAATCCAACGCCAAGATTTAACCATAATGTATATTTTAGATATACATTGTTATATATTTATTACTTCATTGTTATTAATGCATTTATTTATTATAGGATGACTAGATATTTTTACAAAGTGGTAAATTATAAAGAAGAACTTGGCGGCCTCTGGAGTTTACCTATTATTAAGTCTTTTGTGTTTCATCTGCGTGTCACAAATGTCTATAGCTAACTTATTTTTATTTTCATTGAATATATTTTAATTGATTTAGATGATATAAAAAAAATTATTAAATACATTTAAAATAATTGTACATTTTTCAATAATACAATATTCCAATTTGCTTCTGAAATGTCCGTCTCACCATTCCGAAACAATTCACGCTTCCTTTGTAGTTCAATCCATTCTACTATGGAATGCTTTGCCTCTTGAAATTAAAAAGTCTACCAGCAGATTGAGTTTCAAAAATAAATTGCGGAAATATATTTATCAGAAGAGTTTATTATGATGTGGCATATTTCTTAGTTGGATTTTATCTATTTATGATATCGTCATATGTATTAGTATATTATTATTAATTACATCTATGTATTAGAATTTAAAATAATTTCTTTTATTATATATATTATATATATATATATATATATATATATATACATATATATTTTTCATTTGTGCCATGGGTACATCTACCACTTTGCTTTCTGCACCACCTAAAGTTTGACTGTTAGAAAATGCCATAGGCATTAAGTCCGCCTTTGTACATATTGTACATAAAGTGTTAATAAATAAATAAATCTTATATTGCGACAGATTTCCTAATAAGATTGGGCTGGTCGAATTCTGACTGTTTCGAGATTCCATCTATTCTCCTTAGTATAGCTGTAGAACGTAGTGTATTACGGTATAAATAGAATGAGAATAATCTATTCCATAGGCGTCACTGCATGTGCAGACGCATTCCTTTCTTTTTTCATATAAAAAGATATCGGAGCCGCGTCATGCTCTTTAACTACACATTTTTATTGACTGTACTTTGTCACAATTAAAACTCGAATAGTTTATATTTGATTTTGTTTCAAGGTCCATTCTGATTAGAAGTAGTAGTCTTATGTCACCTAGCGACAAAGGGTGACCTCTACTGTTACCATCCTGCAATGCTCTATATTATCGAAAAACGTACCCTTGTTTTCAATTTTAGCAGTTTCCTCTCGCCAAACACCACACTAAATCTTCTTTCTCCTTGCACATTTAATACCGTTCACCCTCATATAGCTTGTTAATTATTTTGAAAATCAAGCAAACCATCTGAAGGTCAGTGTTGCCATAAAGGAAACGGGTTTTTGCTATAAATCTGCCACTAGCACTTGGTTTCACGCTTATGGTACGAGCTCCGCCGGCTAAGCTGCATGCCTGTGAATAGAATCCAGTGTTCGTTATAATTAAATGGTAATAGATGGAGCTCATGTTTTATTTTTTGGTGTAATTCAAGAACATTACATTTCCGACCTTCACATAGTTTTTATAAAATGGTGGTTTAGTGATTCATTTATTTTCGCTCTTCCTAAATACTTTACGTTTATATGAATTAATGAAGGATTTTATGTAATTTTTCTAATTTGGTAAAAAGTTCAACATTTTACATATCAATATAGACTATTAATATTAAGAAAAATAGTAAAAAAATCTAAATCGGCGGTCCACCTTGAAGGTGCTCCTCCGACGATGCGTTTCCCAGCATATGCCTGCCACTCAAGAACCGTCTCGCTGAGCTATTACTTGGCTCGCCAATTCTTATTTGTACACATATAATAATTAAATAAATATTATGAAGTGTTTTACTTTCTTATTGTATTTGTTCTTTTGAGAGAATATTTTTAAGGTGCGATTTTCATTGTACATTCCTTGCGGGACAGAAATATTAATTTATTTTCTTATTTTTTGAACATTGATTTTCTAGAATTTATAGTTGCTTTATTATTAATTAACCGTAACTATACAGTTGCTGAAACGATAAATAAAAAAAAATGAAAGAACTTTATTCATATTTAAAATAAAAACAAAATGATTAGGTAGATAAAATCTTGTCCTGAAATTATAACATACTTCTCGCTAGGTTAGTAACATAATATGATTAAAATGGATTAAATTAAAAAGAAACAAGTATTTCTTTTTGATATGATTTTGAATCTAGGCAAGCAAGATATTGCAATTTTGTATGTGATCATAATTAATCCAAATAAGACTGTTTAAAGCGAACATAATTACGCAGTGTTTTTTGTTTAATTGTAATGAATTAATATGATATATATTTTTTTCTTTCTTAATAGGATATTTATATTTATTAATAGGATTTCAAAATCTAAGTTGAAAACGAATAATTTTAGGTCACCACACCTTGCATTTGTGTATCACGAGTCGCAACGGGAGTTGAAGTTACACTAAATTTTGAGCGGAGCCTTTCTCGTCACTACTCCCTCCACCGTCCCTAAGTACGAAGTAAATTGTGAAAATTACTACTACTACTGCCACTTCTTCTCTCACTTTACTGTTATGTACTCTGGGCCACTCATCTGAGAACAAAGTCAAGCACCATGCTTTATTACCGGTACCATTCTTACGGAACCGTTCACAGACCTGATTCACTTTGGAGGCGAGGAAATAACATACGACTCGATCTACGATCTAACTATAGTATCCCACGGCATTGCATGACATCCCATGGCGTATCACATGGCATTATGTAACTATTTTTTTTTGACGGGAATTGCTCCTTATGCACCTTGTCACCGCGCTGGCTAGGCGCGGCCGTGTGTGGGGCTCTCCGGTCAGAGTGACCGGCCTACCCAGTAAAATATCCCGGTGTCCTCCAAGCCCATATCCGGGCGCATGGCGGGGTGCGCTTTCGCGATTCTACTGCCACTATGGCATTATCATAACTAGCAAAGGAAGTTTAATACCGCGGCACTGTAGTTTATTTTCACTTGAGTAATCTGGATGGAAATCACCTAAAAATATTATTGATTTCTATAACTTCTACTCCACTGGCTTTATGGTGGTGGAAAAGATTGCATCTGAAGTTGTTTTTTTTTTAGTCTGTAAGAGGACAAGTAATTAGCATCTGAGCAAAACGCGTATTTAAGTGCCCCTGAGGAAGCAGCTACTGTAAGCGCTTTAGAACCTGAGCAGAAATAGAGCCATTACTATGGTTCTTAGCCGAAGGACATCACTGCACACAGAGCCTCACTTTGATGCAACAGGAGCATTACATGGAACATTATTCGATTAGTTAGATGAACGCAGAACTACGCGTTTCCAATAGCTTTACGGACGCAATAATAATAATAATGATTGGTTAACCAATTAAACATTAAAAAAAATGTGGATATTGCCTTGGCAATGTTTTCTTTACTACAGAGGCGTCAGATGTACAAATAACATTTTAACAACAAATTGTATTTTTAATAGTTGAGCTCTAGATCAAAGTTCGAAGTCACGACTGCAGTACCACTGAAGCTTAAGTTTAATCTTTAACCTTTGCCAGCTGGATCAAACAAAAACGTAATTAAGCATGACATATCATCTACAGTATGATAGCGTAGGGGCAAAGAAACCTCAAAATGTCCCACATAACAAAATCCTGCAGCATTGTGGCGGGGTCACCTGAAAGGAAAGGCCCAACTGACCTCTGCGAAGAATGGGCCTTAGAAATGCGACGAAAGGAATTTCGGATGAAAGAACTTGTCTTCAATAGAACAACTAAGGTTGTTAATATTAGAAATACTGTTCTTGTAGATAAAGGAATTATTCAACATACCTACTCTTTTATAGAAAGCCGGCTTCTTGCGAATTACACGTAGAGTACAGTGGTAAAGCCGGATATTGTACTATTAAGCTTGCATAAGAATCAAAGAATTAGTTTCGAAATTACTGTAGTTAAATACTTTACAATACTCGAAAAATTCAACAAAGCAGTAAATATTTCCGAGGTGTCATAAATTTTAATTTTAGTTGAAACTTTGTTTAATGCAATATAAGACTGTATCTGTTTAGTAAGGAAGCTTAACTTAAAGTTCATTAAGATGTGTTTAGCCCTTAAAATAAGTTCCTGTTAAGACAGGAACTTATTTTAAAGGCTTCAATAAATAATCAACGTTTCTAACCAAGTCTCTAAGTAAAACAATCGTTGCCATAATTGCCTTATCTACCTATAACGCAAATTTTATGAAACTTATATTTAAGTTAACAAAAATTAACTTAAATTAAAGCTAATTTTCACGACAAAAAAAAATGGTTTACGTAAATTATAGCATTGGAATTTCAAATAAAAAAAACCCTATCTCAGGAATACCTCTTATTTGAGTAAAAAAGATACAATTTACTAAAAACAATTCTGTAATTTAAAAAAAATAGATTGTTTTTATTTTTCAAAAATTTTGGGTAAGCTGAAATAGTTGCAATAGCTCTTAAATTAATAAGGATAATAGCTTTAATATTAAAGTTAAGGATATTGTCCAAAACCAAAATGTTAACAAAAAGCTCGTAGGTTGGGTAAATCCAGTATTACCACCATTGAGCCTCAGCAAAGTTGGGGTCAAACTGTTCCTATCAAAGTGTTCATAAAAATTAAAATTCTCTCGTTAATTCTCGGCGCTCCGATATCGAGAGGGTTGAAAGTGTTAGCGTCAAGTGCGAAAGCAATTTTACAATTTTTATTTGCACTTTAACATTTACTGTTTAATTTGTTATCGATGCGAACCGTTTAAGAGCCGTTCGCGATACTTTGTATTAAGAACTCCATTCAACAGTATGGACGTTTTCTTACTGAATTTGGTTCATAGTTGGCCACAAAGTAACAATTGTGATAAGTGCGCTCAAATATTTTAAAAGGCATTAGTTTGTAGACATTTGTGGTTTAACAACTTTTATTAGTAAATATTTATTTAAGCTTACGGATTTTAACTCCAACAGTATTTAGGTATTAACTTATATACACAAAACATAATCATATTAATCACACTCAATAAAAACTGACCTAATTGAAATTCGTCTCAATTAAGAATAAAAGAATAACTATACAATTAATAGATAATAATAAATAAATATTTATTTAATAAATATCGGATTTGGGGTGCCACCACTCTCACGTTACCACAAATACTCTTAACAAATCTCCGAAAAAGTTTGTTATTCCATTGTTTTAGATATGATTGAAAAATGAATTATTCTTCTGTTTAAAAATCGCGTATATCATTTATTCATTGATATTTGGTATTTTTTGTTATTTTTACTTAGCCGCACAATTAAATTCATTTCCATTTGATTCAATTATATCATTTATTTGTTTAAATTCACGAATATGCTTATCGACTTATACTCACAAATACGAATTGAACTTTCCGGAGTATTTTATTTTATTTGTAACTTTCTCTCAAAAACGATCACTATTAAAATTCAACTTATTCCTAAATATTATATTTAAATAAGCCTCACTTTTTGTTGTTTCTTGAACGTACGTACTTCACACAGTCAAAGTATCAGACAGAAACTAGGTTTATTTATATTATGATGATTTCATTTCGCATATTGTATTGATCCTTTTTTAAATTTCCCGTAAGACTAAACTTAACAAAACGTCGAAAATCTGTACAAATTTAATCCATGAAATTTATTACATGCCGAAATATCTGTTTTAGAGTTACTCTCGAAGCTCTAACTCACGTGGGCAGGTGGGTCGGCCTCGTAAATTCTCAACTTCAGCTTTATTTAAAATCGGATTAAGCCTTGGCTTCTGATCCATAGCGTGATTTTGTTTCAACACTTTAGCGCTGAATTTAAGCTAAATTAATCGTATATGAAAGCATTTGAGGTTCTTGGTATATTATGCATCGTAAAATAGATATAAATTATCTTTAATTGAATATTTTTTATACTTTTTTTATAATTATTAATCATCATAACTTGTATACGAATCTCATTCCATCAAGGGGAACTGGACCTCCTTAAATAAGCTAGAGTGATTTGACCTTAACTAACCACGCCATTTTAGGGCGTATTGATCCAATATAGATAGAATGTTAGGATATTTTTGTAAAGAAGCATTTGCAGGTTGCCTCAATATTCTTTTATTCATCAAGAAAGCGCTTCAGGAAAAAAATCATATAAAAAATACGAGTATAGTAATATATGAAAAGATCAATCCTTCCTAATGAGAAGATCTGTATTAAGACCAAAAAGATATCGTTCCGTTTATACAATTTATCCCAAAGGTACCTACTACATATTCAAGGAAGTTCTTGCCCTTAATCAGGTTACGCGAATTTTTAATTTTGCTTTTATTCACATAGTTTATTATTTAATAAATAACAATATGTTATGGCTTATGACATGTGACAATCTTAAACTAATCAAAGTTAATATTTACTTGTCGCATATGTAGAAATCACAAATGAAGAAAGAACCATTAGTTTCTTTAGTTTTTGGCATTTCGTAAAACTAATATATTATGAACGCATAACACAGTTTTCAGGAACATATATATAAGGTTCTATAAATGTGAATTAACGAAATTATCATAATATAGATTTTTTTAATTCACTCTCAATATGTCTGTCAAGGTTATGAATTACCATACAAGCTCCATAGTGCACAAAAGTACTTGGAATATTAGCAGCATTTTAATGTTGCTTAATGTATGTGGTCGGGGTTTTCGCCATACAATACTCCTTAAATAATATATTCGTATGTATATGGAATTTATCACATCGTGGGATTCTTAAATATGTAATACACAAAAAAATTTACTATCACCTGTTAAAACAGGCGATGCAAATTTTCATACTAAGCTTATTTGATTTTCTTTTGCAACTCTGTGAATCGATAAATAAATTAAAACATTTTTAAAATATTTTTTATTATGTACAGTATACGAAAAACGTTAAACATATTGGTAGATGGCGAGTTCTTACTATAGCTATCCCGTTTAGAAGCCGACGTCAAGAACACTAAGCCACCGATAACAAGTTCACGTTGATATAAAATAATTAAGGATCTCTGTAGGAGGTCAGTAAAAATGATGAGAGACAAATTGTATTATTAATCCTTCACGATATTGTCATCGTGGTCCGCCTGCATATCGTAATATACACAGCTGTCGTAAAGTGTCGTAAGCAGCGCAAACTATTACAAATAGGCCAAGATCGTCCAAACTTCCGCGCCGTAAATGTTCCATTATTAGACATATAATGGGGCTAGACGTGTGGCCGCCGCACGCAAATTGATTTTCATCTATGTAGAGTCTAGCTGCAAAATAGAACCTTAATATTTTAAGAGTTTCACTGTAGCTCGTGATATGGGGAATTGTTAGGGAATATTAGATTTTATGTTTACGTTATTGCTGCTTAATGATTTCTTTTTCTACTATACCAAAATATATTTTAGCACCAATACACCAATATACCAATACACCAACAGGCATTTTAAATAAATGCAAGATTTGTTATTTGTAATTATATTACAGAGGATATACATAATTTCCTTTGAATGGGTGTTTATTAAATAAATTAATGAGTAATCTTGCAACCCGGAAAAAGGTATAATATTGTTGTGTGAATGTTTGAAATAACATGTGCAGCTTTGCGTAGAAAACCTAGTATTATAATATAAATAATTTGCACTTATCTTCAATAAAAGCGGATGTAATAAATAATAAAACTAATAGCTCTAGGCGTAAATCAACTTTAGTCCCTCTTATTACGTTTAACGTAATTTATTAAAGCGTGATCTTAATTAATGTAGACTGAGATTATTTTTTCTCTACTTAATAAAGTTATTTTTTTTGTTACAAAGCAAATTCATGTACCTTAACTTTAAAAATGGACTTACCTTCGTTAGTATGTTATGGTGTATAAACAAATCTACCTAAAAAAATATTATTTTCTAAATATTAAACATATTTATTGATTATTTAGCATATTTAGCATAGCATTTATTAAATAGCATATAATTAATATTGTAATGATTTTTTTCAGCTACGGAAAGTCGTAACTTTTCGTAGGTGAAAAAATATTGTATTTCATTTACAGGCAGAGTATAAATGTACACTTATGTGTATACCCAAAAGAATCCTTGTGTCTAATGAAGTAAACAACAACCACAAGTAAAGATTTATTTCCAGTTTAAGAGCTCAGTTTTAGAACAGAAGGTAAGAAGTTTTACAAAGCAATGACCATTCAAATTGAATATGGCAAAACTAAAAACCTCTTGTATTTTAGAACCAGATAAGGACTTAGTCATAAATATGATAAAAAAATATAATTGAATATTAGACTAGAAATCTAATGAGGACGGATATTTTATCATTACATAATTCAACAATACAATTTGAACGTATCACAAATACGTAATACATTCTTTTCCGCAGTGTTTTTTTCATACCTCTGCGTATTTTGAGAAAAACAATGCTTCTATTAATTACTGTATTATCATTATAGTAATACATTATATTAATAACTATAGTATCATTAGAAGAGACTATGGTATAGCTCCGAATAATTACTTGGAGACATTCCGTAGTTCATAGGAAGGAACACAAAAAGGACAAATGAAAAGATATAAAGAATTGTTTGTCCACTTAACAATTTTTTTGCTTTTTTTTTATTTATTTCATTGACGTTATTATCGTTATAATTGGCGTATGAAACAATTTTACCAAAATTTAATCAATTTTACGTATCGTACTCCCTCCCTATCACAAGATTTATTATTATTATTTACTATTTTTAAATCCAAAGAAATGGTAGAAATATCACAGCGGGATATATTTTTTGAATATGCTTTCATAATTGAATTCGTATCCCATGTCAAAGGGAGTATAAGTAGGTAGAACCTACAGGAAACCTCATTAACCCGGCGGCTCACCTGTGATTAACGAAAGCATTATCGTAGACGGACCGACATTCTTGCCTTCCTAATAGGGATGTTTCGGTTAATATCGATAATGCTTATAATGTGGCTACTTAAGCTGTCAAGATAAAAATAAACATATCCAGTAACGTGTTGATGTGAAAATAATTATTAATTATACTACAAAGAAAAAAAAATATTATCGTTTTCTTCGCTATTTGGATTGTATTACCGAGTTTTTCTTTTGTACTTCGATATATAAGTACTATTGGCCCAAACGACAGTATTATTAAAAAAATATTATTTGAATCATTCTAGAATTAACTAGTTCCAATTAATAAATACTCGTATATTTTAAAAGACAATCTCTTGTATGATCTAGTAATATTGTTATTATACTCACATAAGTCAAGCTAGACCAAAGTAAGAACTGTGAGACTTGTATCATGGGATTTAGAAAAACGATATATTTTAATCATACATAGATAAATATTTTATATAGAAATTTATATTAATAGTTGTTTATATATTACCATTTATATATTAGTACCAAAGATCCAAGTGCTTTATACAACTATGACTAAGGCAAAATTATTGTATTCGTCACACAAACATCTGCTCCCACCGGGATTCAAAACCGGAACGATGACCAAAGTTATGGTGTCACCTGTACAAACCGCTCGGCCGCATAAGTCGTCTACAGGTAAATCATATATGTTTACATGTAACATATAGGTATGGAAGGTATTTCGCCTATCAGCGCAATTTAGACTATGGTGAAAACTGATGACATTACATGCGTGAAGACGTTTTATATGGAGCTTCCTTTCGAACCAAGAGTTTATATTACAGATAGGAAGATATTAACTATGTTCTTTTCTTTTTTCCATGATGCATCAGCATTTGACATTCGATTTGATATTATAGTTCATAATAATATGATGAATAGGTATATGATAGAATAAATTCAATTATTTATTTCATGTAACTTATTTATTAAATTTCATATAAAATAAAACAAATCAAAATTATGCACACATATAATGAAATTTACTTTTATTATTAAAATACTGACACTTAGATTAAGGTAATAGTCAAAGTATATACATTGTACTCTTAGTGGAAGTAAATATTTTATTTTATCCATTATGCATAAAAATTTATGTTCTTAATAAATATTATGTATACAGTAGAAAAATTATCACAATAACAAAGAATCGACAGTCAAAATCACACCACTAAAATAGTATTTTGCAATCTCGTGAAACGATCAGCTATTAGAGCAGAGTTAGCGCCGACCGAAACGTGCCTCAGCGTAGGCGTGCATCAACTCCTAGTTAAGTTAACCTGCAACCCATTTGAAATATCTGGAATCAGATTAAAAAAATATTCTATTAATCGAAGTTTCTTTTTTAATTACGATAAGAAAGCTCTTCTCATCGCACCTGATGATAATAGCGCCAAAGATGGAAGCTTACTTTATCTAAATTCCTCAAGAACTGAGGGACCAGCTTTTTAACGGTACATGATATTGCCAATGTTAATATTGTTATTATGATAGAAAGGCGGGTTCAGGTGCCGTACAACAACATAATTAAATTACTGCACCCTCTTCCAGGAGGAGCTTCTAGCTATACACAGGGTTACATGTGAGATCCTGGAGAGGGGAGAGGTGACCTATGGCATCTATAGTGACTCCAGATCTGCACTGGAAGACGTAGCCGGCCAGGGATCGCTTCATCGGTTGGCTCTTGAGGCGAAGAGGAACATCCGGAAAGCCGTGGCCCAGGTCAAGGAGATATCCCTGCACTGGGTCAAGGTACACGCAGGGCTCCCCGGAAATGAGCGGGCGGACCAGTTAGCCAAAGCTGCGACAGTTTCCTTGCGGAGGAGGCCGGATTATGACCGGTATCTTATCTCATTCGCAAGGAGAACAATACGTATGGTAATTCTTCGGGAGTGGGATACGAGGTACGGGGCTGGCACAACCACCTCCGCTCCGTGTCGATGCTATTCTTTCCCGACGCAATATTAGCGCATCGTATTGTGCGTGCGCTCCGCCCAGTGGGGACTCTCACCCAGGTTCTTACGGGACACGGTGGGTTCGGGCAATACCTCAATAGATTTAAGCTTAAGAAAAATCCGGCATGCATATGTGACCTTGATAAAGACGAATCGGTTCCACACATAATTGCTGAGTGCCCGACATACGAGCGTGAAAGGTATGAATGTGAAGGAAAGATAGATAGAGGTAGTATGAAAAAAATAATGGAAGACAAGAATATTGCTAGCAGAACAATAAATAGGAAAAGATAGCTTGCTAATCAATAAATCAATAATATAGTATAATTAGAATTAGCATGTAAGACAAAGCAATTACTAAGATATCAAAATATAAATAGAATATAGTAAGTAATCCACAACAAAAGACAAAAAAATAAGCAATAGTTAACTTAAAATAAGCACAGTAGGGCGCAATAAACTTATCGGCTTTATCAAAAGTAATAACATCATTTACAATAAATTATGTCGTTATCATACAATGTACATATATGTTTACAATTTATAAGGGAAAACAAATATTTACACTTTAGAATGCATCCTCAAAAACACCAAGCATTGGCATCATTTAAAATAATCATTGACTTTGTAATAGCCCTTACTCATTAGCGTCTTTTTAACATGTGAACTTCAAGAGGCAATTCAGCTACATTATGTGGAATCTTGTTATAAAAAATTATACATTTGCCCATAAACGAACCTCTAGTTTTTTGTAGCCTGTACGTTGGAACGGCAAGTTTATTTTTATTTCTTGTGGTTATGCATTTGAAAATTAGTATGAAATGTGTAATTTTTGTACACATAAATCAAATTTTCATAAATATACTGACGCGCCAAAGTCATTATATTAATCTCTTTAAATAAATCTCTAAGAGAATCCCTTGCTCGTAAATTATAAATAGCGCGGACTGCTCTTTTTTGAAGAACAAAAATACTTTCAATACTAGCAGCCGACCCCCATAACAGTAAACCATAGGACAAAACACTGTGAAAATAACTGAAGTAAATTAATCTTGCCGTTTCACCATCTGTCAGTTGTCTTATTTTTTTTTCAGCATATGCTGCAGATCTTAGTCTATTTGATAGGGTCTCAATATGTGGATCCCATTGCAAACTCGGATCCAAAGTAAGACCCAAGAATTTAGTGAATTCCACAAATTCTACCACTTCATTATTCATTTTAACAATAGTGTTTACTTTTCTTACTTTTGGTATTGAAAATTTTATACATTCAGTTTTATTATCTTCTATTTTCATTGATACTGTCAACTCGCGGATTGAGACGTGGGGAAATGAAACTATTCATGTGGTAACCAGCGTGACCAAATGCAGTACATTTCTACATTTTCAGTAGATTTAGGCCCTGATTGCTTTTGTTTACTGTATAAGTGGGTAGTCACTCCTAGAAATGAATGATAAAACTTGAAAGGAGTTAAATAAACTTAGTATTGTTTTTTATTTCCACATCTTTAGTCATCCTGTGATCATGAATTCTGTAAAACATTCGAAATGTCGGAAAAAAATATTAGTATAAAATATACGGGAGTAAATTCCGAAAAGTTGTTTCATTTTATTTCAATTAAACATAACTTTTACAATAATGCAATAATGTTTTTTTCCACATCTTTAGTCATCCTGTGATCATGAATTCTGTAAACCATTCGAAATGTCGGAAAAAATATTAGTATAAAATATACGGGAGTAAATTCCGAAAAGTTGTTTCATTTTATTTCAATTAAACATAACTTTTACAATAATGCTAATGTTTAGATTAGCCAGGAATTAAATGTGGATTGAACTAAATGTTGTTGTATTCCAGTTAATGTCTAAATGACAACTAGATTATATATTAAATGTAGACCATATAAATATAACAATTTCACATGAGTTGAATGTCTGAACTGTTGAAACTTTTAATCATTATAGCCTAGTGCTTACATAATCAAGAAATATTTCGACCGAGATAACCCGTGATATCTGCTGGGCGAAACAAGACTCAGATTCTTATTAGGTACATGACGAGACCTAAATTTATTCGTAACAAAACCGAAACTGTTGCATTGTAATATACTCTAATTAAATCAAACATCTCAAGTAGATAAAATGACTATCTTGGAGCTGCTGAACAGAATAAATAGCTTCAAGGAAACTGGCAAGACAAGGTCATAAAACTAGAAGAAAACGGCGATAAAGAAAACGCGTAAACCACATAAGCAATAGAAATTGATAGCCATTACTTAATATATATAAAGATCACCACGAGCTAGCAGGCAGCTCGACGACAACTTGCACCAAAGTAAGGATTTTAAAGGCAAGGATTTTAATTAAAATAGCATAAGATATACAAAGAAAGCAGTAAATAGAAGTAAGAAGAATAAATAAAATGTACATAGGTGTATAACAAAGTAAGATGAATGACAAAGAAGGAGGGATAGAAATACTAAAGACCCTGACCTATATGTTAGAGGACAGTAGCAGTAGGATATAAAAAAAAACAATTAAATGAAATCTTTTTTTTTTGTACAATAGGTAAGCTCTTGGATTTCATCGCACCTGATGCTATGTGATGATAAGTGTAACTGAATGTCATCAACAACTATAAACATGGCAACATGGTAGTAACCGGCTACGTATGCAGAACTATCTTCTACCACTATGAGAATCGAACCCCAGCCTCCCACTCAACATTGAATATTCTAAATAACTTGCAATTGTCAAAATGAAGGTAATATCTGATAACTTTGGTACTGGCGAGCACTTTGGTAGATCTAGAACTTTCATAGCGAATAGACTTGTTTCTACCATCCGAACATCACCACAAGACTCTATTGTGGTGCTGTCCGAACGTTGGAGTGTCCCAACCGACAATGTTTGTCGCTTGGGACACCCAAATCCCAAGCATACCAGTGCCACCGGGCAGTTTGAGTCAATCAAGATCAACACGATGGGACGTCGCATATTGGATGATGAAATTATTTTGTTTTAATGCTACGTATTTTATTGATATTAGTATAAAAACATTACGGTAATGCTAATTATTATAGTTTAAGTAATACATAGTAATATACATACAATTATACAATATTAACACAAAATTATAACTATAAATTTGTAATTAAATTTAAATAAGTAACAAGGATCTAAAGATTCGTTTGGATCTATTTTGATAATTATTTGGATTGTTTTTAAATAATAGTCATTTATAAGGATTTCTATCTTTATATCTCATCATCATTCTATCTTTCAAGAAACAAGTGAAGATAGTTAGGTAGCCGGGTTAGGGTTATTAGTGTGTACTTACTACCCAAATAAATAATCGAATAGGCAAAGTAACAAATTTCCTCTATATGTGCCTCGCGCCTAAACCGTTTCAGTTATGAGAAATTGAACGGGCAAATAGGGTTTTTAGGGGCACTATTTCAATTATGAAAATTTAAAAATAATACAAATATCGTTACATTATATATATGCAAATCTTCCAAAGCAGTTGTACTATATAAAGGTCATATCTAGGAAATGGAAGTTTGTATAAGAATATTTTCGCAAAAAGATAGAATCGCATAAAAAATAAGCATTCGTAAAAATCTGATAACTGAGAACAAGGCCCACAAATAAATCAGGGAGTTGCTCTTAAGTTGACCGACGCGTAATTCATTTTTGGCGCTGTTTCAATGTTTGTCGAATGGCAGAACTGTGTTATAAACAAAAGAAATAACCTGCGACTAAAACGCGCGATTGCGGTAAATCGTTATCGTTTCAAGCAACGATTGGTATTCAGAATCATTGTAAACTCGAAATTGTTTCTGATATTCCGCAAACTTCGATTCTCGCATAGTCTGTTGTTTTTGAATACTTTCGGGTTCAATTAAAACTTTAGTGCAATGAAACTAGTTAGCAAGTTACTTAAATAACTAATTATCATTGAATCAGTTAAACAGTTACCTGCAGATGCAGTCCTCCTTATATAACAGTTTACGATTTGAAGCGATTTCTGAATTTTGTCGTAATAAATCGTTTCCTGGGCATTAAAAAAGGAATAGTATTTTGAGAAATGTTAACAAAACAAAATTGAAATACTTAACTCTATACAATCTAATTACGTAAATATGGAAATTTCAATTTCGTCTGACTCAAAAAAATAAATATCGGATTATCTTATCATTTGACCACTATTCATTGCAATTTTATTATGAGATTAGGTGGCAGTATCGCAATATAGGGCACGACTTGGATGGCTCCCAATAAGGCAAAGACATGACTTGCACATACTCACATTTCTATACAAAGTGCTCAATAACCCAAAATTTCCCGATTACCTTCGCTCACGTTTCTTTTTCTTGCCCGAAAGACCATATCCTAGACGCACATGTGTCACCCAAACCTTGAGCAGCGAACTTCCAATTCAAATTTTTCTTTAAATCGTTTACATTACTGCGGCACGCCTGTGGAATAAGTTGCCTGAGAGTATTCGTGATAGTCGATCTGTGGAAACCTTCAAAGTTAGACTGAAAGAGCATTTTTTATCGCAACTTGAGTCGAACAATTAATTAGTCATGTTTATATTGTAGGTATGTTAATATGTTATATATATATATTTATAGACATCTGTATGTGTGTATGTATATATATGTATATTATATGATTATTAATATATATTATTGTTATATATACTGTTATTTATGTATTTATAGGTAGTAGTAGTAGTAGTATATAATAATATCTTATGTACTTAATTTAGATTAGTTTTTATTTGATATTTGTATATTTAAGCATAATTATATATTATTAGTAGGTATTTATTTATATAGTTTATGTACCCATGTATCTTGTTTTTTTTTCTCAATCTCTCCCACGTAACAGTATAAGTCACTTAACACCCAGTAAGGTTGGCTGGAAGAGATCCCTTTTAGGGATAAACCCACCCATGTACACATCCAATCACTGCATATTTTTTTTTACTGTAATGTTTTTGTGCAATAAAGAATATATAGTAATAGATGTAGGTTATTTTTTAAGGAAAGTAATTAGTTTTGCTTTGTTTTGTGTAGTGTAAATTTTCTATACTTTTGATTGCATTTTAAGTAGTAAACCGCAATTTTATGACTAAATCCCCAGTTAGGTTGGCTGAAAGAAATCACTATTAGGGATAAGTCCACCTATGTACATATTTTATATTTAATGTTATTTCCTGTTGAAATTTGTATGTGCAATAAAGAGTTTTATATAAAATACACTATTCATTGCAATTTTATTATGAGATTGCAATTTGTTTTTTTTTTCTCATGAAAAGAGAAAAGCGTACCTAATTAATTATTTGATTTAGCATTACCGTAAATGTTTATTGTGATTTCGAACCTAATGGAAATGTTATGACATTAATCTACAGATTGACATTAGCCATCGCTATTCACTAACAGGGCGACTATTCTTACAATTGACATACGATTAATAGTAACACTCTAATATTGAGCACAGTACATAATAAACTCGACGGGGAAGAAAGGTTTGGTACGTGCAATACTGCCTATTACATGCTCACGATCAATATGTTTTCGAGTGAGTCAATAGGCCAATTTCCTTGTCTGATTGACTTTCTGATACAATTCATATAGATTTTCCGGAAGTACGTGCCTTACTTACACTTTGATGAATACTCATTTGCCTTATAAGTGACGCCTAAATGTTTATTTATTTAAGCCTGATTATGTTATTTGTTTTTTGGTTATAATACATGACCTTTTGTGATTGTATCAAAAAAATCTATAAATACAAAATACACTTATAACTAAAATTATAAAAAGAATTTTACTTTTTGTTTCAAATAAAATTTTAATATCACAATTTATGCTAATATATCAAATATTCTGTTTACTAGATAGAGTTGCGTAAAATTAACTCTGACTGTTTGGTGCTTTTTGTCACATGCGAGTTAATAGAAACATTGTGTGTTAATCAACACAATTCGTTTAAAAATAATTTTACTTTAAAAAAAGACATTGTCTACTTCATGGTGCGACTATATATGATAATATATATATAATATGTCTACTGAAATCTGCATGTATATAGGTACCAGAACCAAGTCATCAAAATTGAATCTATAAAAGTAAAACTTTTCAACTAATTGGATGGCAATATACATTTATAATAACTATTCATACTACACGTCAAATGAATTGTTAACACCTAAATATATTTAATAGCTACCATGAATTATATAATAGGTAGACCGAAGATATTTAATTTGCGCCATATCATAATGGAGCCTCCAAATTTCACAAGAGTGGGTGTTACATGGGAATTAGACATAACTTTCTTTGTGTCGATATTCCTTTTCAGACCCACTTGTTAAAGAATTTTACTGACGTCTTCGAACATTATGCTGAATTCTTCCATGATCTCTGCCTGTCACGTAGCGGAAGGCTACGGAGCTAAAATAAATTAAGGGGAAGCCAAAAAAGACAGAACCAAGAAATATATTTAATAAGTAAATTTTAAAGTAAGTGACAAATATATTTGATAAAAATTTGAAATTAAATAGAAATCAAATAATAAAAAGGCCAAAGGGTACCAGGTAGGTAGGCAGTAAGTGGACATGCTGACTGACAAGCAATAGATATGTAGTACAACACCAGCAAGCTGGCAGGTATGCAACAGTGGCAGCAGGTAACCGTAGTGACAGGAATAGCAGCAGCGTCATACAGTAGGCATACAGTAGTAGCAGCTACTAGCGTGTCTGCCGTACGTAGAAGCAGTAGCTCTCAGATTTGTAGACTTTTTATTAATGTCTTTGTTGAAGGTGGGAGGTAGAATTACCTGCCTACAGACCCTGGTCCGCCTTTATGCTAATCTCAGACAACATTTTAGATTTAACACAAAAAATTGGAAAATGTGACATAAAATACATGTAAAATAATATATTTGTTAAAATTTTGACAAGAAGCAGACAGCCTGATGTCATGTCTGACTGTTTTCACAACTGTAATGTTTATATTTATTTAATTGAAAGTGGCAAAAGTTAATATTTAAAAGTTACACAATGAAAATAGTGTAATTTAATGCTACAATAGGAATATGAAGTTTCTATGATATTTACAATAACAATAAAGTTTATAAATATGAAAAACAGTAAAGACATTTTTATTAAATCAATAATTGATGTTTCAATATTTATACAGGTAGGTAGCTACAAAGAAGTCAACGGTATATATATATATATATATATATATATATATATTATATATTATATTATATATATATATACTAGCTGGTCCAACAGACGTTGTCCTGTCAAATGTCTCAAATGTCAAATGTCTCAAATGTCACGTTGTCTCACGTTGTCTCAAATGTTTTTAAATAAATAATTTAGCTGAAAAACAATATCTATATGACCGTATATATTTATATATTTATATATATATATTATATATATATATATATATATTATATATATATATATATATAATATATATAATTTTTACCGTATTAGAGAATTTTTGCCAAATTCAAGTAATATATATATATATATATATATATATATAAATATTACTTGAACTTAATATAGTAAATAAGTAGAATACCTCATGATATAATGAACTTTGAGCATCTCTTATGAACATGTATCTTTATGATACATATACTTACATGTAATGTCTCCTCTTCTTCCAGTTACAAGTATGATTAACTCACAACCAACTAATAACAAATATAAACTTTGATTATAGAAAAGTTCAATAATTCAATAGTTTTCAAATATCTATATATATATGAAGTTCATTATATACATGTTACCGTAACATTAACATCACGTAATATTATTGTTATCTGATACACCCGTCAAGATAGTAATATTTGACTCCGACAAGTATTGAAGACAATTGCTCGGTTGGTTGAAGCAATAACTATTTCAGATATAATGTTGCCAGTCTTTGGAGTTCGTAGCCCAAGGGAAATTTGTAAGGGAACATGCGGCGAACAGATTTCGTGTTACGTATGAACGAATACGATATTAATGCTTTCGCGTATGCCTTTAGTGCTTGAAGTTATGTCGCAAATTGCTTAATAAAGTATGTGACACGATAAATGTGTTAACTTACATGACTTACATGTAACTTACTATGGATAAGGGACTGAAATTGTAATTATTTTATTTTTATTTTTAATGATATCTCCTATCGTCTGTCTTTCTTGATCTTTCTTTATACGCAACGGCAGAAAAGTTTACTTACCTCACATGAACATGAACAGTGTCTGCGATTATTACTATTGGAAATACATATATCAACATATTAGCGGCTTGTCGCGAGTCGCTCTAAAACTCTTTAACTAAATATACGTTCAACTGGAATCGTGACGTCATAAAATGGGAAAATTTGCTAATTTGTATGAGGCTATTAACGAAATAATTAATAACTTTGTTATTTATACATTTAAAAGTTATTTACCAAATGTTCCGGTTTTGTACGAATAATGTTGAAAAATTAATTAGTTTTATTAGGTGTTAGCTAACATTTATTATTATTTTAACTTATTTATTTTGGTTTAGACCAAACTGGACAGAAACCATGTCCCTTAACAGTAGCAAACCCTGGCCTCCCAACTAACACGCTTTAACAATAACCACTAGACCACATAAATAGATATAATTATTAAGTAATACGAAAGAATTTAATATTACGGTTTGCACTAAACCGAAATATGATCTTATATCATATTAACTAAAATACGTTTTAAATTAATTGATATCTGGTATGGTACTTATAATAATTTTAGCAGTTAAGTTAAGTCAATATAGATACTTATACATATGTCTTTCGTATAAGTTCATTTACTTAGTTATGTGTCAGACACTGTGATATTAATCGTTTAATAAAAATTAATATATCTTTAATATTCAATCCGACATTTATATTGACCGATAGAAAAACACACACAACATACAAGAACAAAACATTTATTATTTGGATTAAACTATGAATATAACACAATAAAATAATATGATTAGCTAGATACAGTATTACATCATCCATTTTTACGTTTCAATTCATCGGCTCGTTGGTCTAGGGGTATGATTTTCGCTTAGGGTGCGAGAGGTCCCGGGTTCAAATCCCGGACGAGCCCAAGTTTTTTATACTTTTTTTATAATGTATAAAAACCAATGAATAGAGACATCGTGTATAAAGAGAAAGTTATTTATTTTATTAAAATCCACAAACTAAAGTAAATTGAACATATTTTAAAAGTATCCAATTATTACAAATATTCAGTATCGTATTGATAAACGGAGAAATAGTAAACATACATTTCTTCATACACAAGTAAAACTCAATTACTGCTGGTAGCAAAATTATGTGAGACTTGGCGGCTACACTGGTAATAAACGGATTAAACCTAGTGCGCAAATACAGTTATGTGCATTTTCAACTATTATAAGTTTTTCTGTTTTCTTGAATCTGAAAGCCACATGATGGTAATCAAGTTAAGTGCTAGATAAAGTGATAATCAAGTAAACAGTACGTGATCTGAACGTACCTTTGAGAAATTCTTATTCTCTTAACTTTCTATTGTACATACTCGTACAATATGAAGTTTATTATATTATTGGCAATATATAAAACTATAAAATAGTATTAAGTTTCTTAGTTTCATTACATATGAATTTGGCGTTGATGGTAGAAATAAAAAGCTATTGTTTTTGTAAAATATATGTGACTAACTATCCCGATAAATTTTGTACCTGCCTATTCATTGAATTGAAGTGAGTAATTAAGTAAATCTAAATATTGTCATATACATGTAAAATAATTGAATTGACAATGATGCTAATTCTACTAAACTAAAAATAGACCTTCAGAGTTCCTTACCTAGTCTTATGCCTAAATTTGTTATTGTTGATGTTGAATAGTTCTAATTTGATGTTGAATGTCATCTAAATACGTTTTCTCAAAATTCACTTAACTAATCAATTATTTCCTTGAATATTACTTACAATAGTGCTATCAAAATCGAATCAAGTTTTTCAAATTCAAGAATTGGCATACATTTAATTGTGATATGTCAGGAGGTTGAGTCTGCATAATATATTACTTGTTCTCGTACGAATTGCTATTGTTTGTTTATCGCTGCGCAAATCAGTTTCTGCGATTAGAACACTTGATGTCCGCAGCGAGTGGTTGCCAGTACGCAATAGCCTACACCTAGCTTGGACGTAGCCAATACATTTTGCCCGCGGACGCATAACTTCCTGTCTTTCACGCGTTATTTACACGCAAAAGTTGTTTTGTCTAATAGATTCCCGCAACCAAAACATCAAATGCAAACTCTTAAGTTAGTTCGAAGTAATAACTGAATAGCTTTTGTGAATTATTTAACTTCAATTTGTACACATTTTGTTTTCTTGATGCAAATATGGCAACAAATCAGACTATAAGTGTTGACTTTGAGACTATTTTGATATCGCTCGGAACCGACAGATTTAGTAGAGCAAATGTGAAGCTTGTCGTTTTTCTGACCGTACATTATAATTGACATATATTTCAAATTCAAACTTTATCATATCAATAGCTGGACAATAACATTAATTAATAATTTACCTGTAAAAGTTGTACACAGACTATTGTCACCGTAACTGTTCAGCGTATTACCACACTCAACATGCCATTGTATGATAGATGACATCAATAAACTCGCGCATCGCAATAATTTATTGCGGCAACTGTAAAATTTATCACTCCTTCGGCATGAGTGAAATAAAGCCAATGAATAACAATGGACGTTGAATTTTTGTTTCCACAAAGCGATACAGCCAGGCCGGTGGCCCTCATTGATCTTAGATAAACACTCCGGACGGGTAAAGGGTTAAATATATACCAAACCGCAAAGGCGAGGTTTTATTATCTCATGTTTCCATGACAAAAAAATATCGTACTCTCTGGAAAAATATTGCCAGTTTTTTGCAATCTTATGCTTATAGGGAAGGACAATTCTGACGTATTTGCTTAGTAATCGTATTAGTGAGTTTGGATACTTTGTAGAACCTTTCTGTTTTCTTTATGAATCTACTAGCTCACTTCGTAACAGTCAATAATGAGAACCGTAAAAGATAGAATTTACAAACAGATATTTTCTTAGTGAAGCGCAAGGGCAATCTACCTTTTATAGAATCGTTTAGCGTTTTTTTTCAACTTTATAACTTATGTGTGGAATATATCTTGTCAATAGTAGATTTGTTAAACATATAAAGTTTTAATCGCATAGCTCTTGTACTTTGAATTTATTTAATATCTATAAACCCTGGACCTGACTGTTAGCGTGACAACAAGACAAGATACATATCTGTCGCACTGTCAAAAAGTTATTAGATCATGTCTCTACATGCTTCTAACTTTACACGTACTAACTTCAAAAATCTATAACTTGACTGTTTCGTTACTACAAGTTAGTACTTGTAGTAACAAAACAGTCAAGTATGTAGAATAAAAAAATAATAAACTATGAATAAAATTTCGGATTCAGTTTTCGGAGATTACATGGCATTAAAAAGACCTATCCTCACAGACTATGAGAAAACTACAGGAAAAAAATATTTTTGGTTAATGAAATTCTAAATATCATTTATGACAGCATTTTCAAATTACTCGCCGTTTTCAAGCTTTAATTATGTCACAGAAACAGAATATTTATTTTATTTTTTTAATATATTACATTATTTGTTCATAGGTATATGACGGTGGCCAAATACCGTATCTATGTAACCTGTGAATCCATGTCTGAAAGGATAAAGTGAATATTCAAAGTTTACACACGAAACGATTTATGTTGCCAAAATTTTTCCAGCTCACCGCACCGGCAAATGCTCTTTTATGCATAAGTTTACGACATTTCTTTGGACAATTGCGTAGAAAGTTTCCCTATAAACTGTCGCTTTCACTGAGCGTGATGAACTGAAAACTATGCAGTCGATACAAATAAGAAAAGTTTGCATAGTTCTTGGTCCGTGAAACTCTGGGAATTTCTTATTCGGCGAGTAAAATTATTTGGTCGGCTGACATTGGCATTTACTCATTTAGAATAGGTATGCGGAATTTGATCCCGCTGCTCTTGAAATGTTCGTTTGTAACTCGATTGGTATTGGTATATATTATACTTTTGTTTACCATTCCTTGAAGGAAAAAGCAGAAGAATATCTCAGTTTGAATCCTTTAAAATATTCATTTCATAATCATTATCATACTTAAGAATCCCTCAATAAATTTAATAGAATATTACCTTATTTGTCATAAAAATATATTATATAGCTTTAAAACTGATGTTTTAAAAATGCACCTTTATTTATAAACTATATTTTATTTATTTGTAGAAAATTTATAAACCTCGTCTACTGTTTGACCTACGAATATCTATTTATTTATACATATGTCCATATTACTTGTGTAGACAATAAAAAAATAAATTGTTTATTTTTTGCTAAGTACACCATAACAATCATTTAACATTGAATGATATAATTAAAAATATACTCTAACAAGACTTAGTATTTATTAATGAAGTATTTATACTTTCAACCAACACCTTTTAAATTACTGCTGGATATACCAACAAAATAGATATGCAGTGATATTATAAACTTACAACATACTATATAGGTTAGAATTATCAACAGCAATTAATTTAATCACTAATTTAATTTTAGCGATATTTAAGGTACAATAAAGTAAGTGCAGTAATATACGTGAAATTACTGATAACATTCACCAAAAGAGGTGGCCATTTCCGAAATATATTTTGTGTAACTATTTAAAAAAGCCATCATATTTTTTTTTTCATTAAATGAATGTTACAATTACAAAATATGATAACAATGTTACACGCGGAAAATAATCACTAGAGCAACAAAAGCACAATGAATAGTTATGAGATCTTTGTCCTTAAGTATTTCATGAGGAAGCACCTCGTTCAAAATCCTTTTTATTAGGTCTATTACGAAGATCACACAAGACAAGTTCGGATTTTCCTCCTTAGATGTGACACGTGTACAACTAAATTTGAAGGATGGTATGACTAGCGATAACGGTTTTACAAATTCATCAGAAATTTGTAATACTTATAAATATTTTATTCATCAAAATAAATTCTCCAAGTTTACACAAACATCTGATAGAAGTCTTATAATTACCTGCCTGATCAGTCAACAAATTTATTGACAAAAATTATTGAGTCGTGAAGAAAATGTTTTCATTCGTTTTATTTGAGTCCTATTTATATTAAAATGTATATCATGCTAAGTGTATTTATATTAAAAGTATACTGATAATAAATGCAAAGATTTTTTTGACGGCAATGAAATACCTTAGCAAAAATACTCCTAACTATCAAGAAATAACATATCAGGTCTGAAAAAGACGTGTAAAGTTTTTATGGATGCGAATGCCGGTCGTGTGGACTATAAAACAGAATAATACCCAATTACGTGCTTCCAGAGGGACGCACAAAATAACGGAACAAATATCATATGCACATTTTTATTGCGTAATAAAAACGGAAAATAATATTGAATCGACATATTAATTATAGAAGATAATAGCAACAGTAGTTACTGGATATTTTGAATGCTTACAAAGTTACAAGATCACATGCCAAGACTGAAAAGAGGATGCTAATAAACTCAAGGTTAACTGAGTTGTTTGCCTATTCAATTCATCAGAAATCTAGCTGTATTTTGATATATGTTTATGTTGACAATAGCATATAATATTAAATTACATGTCGTAATTGAGTGCACAATCCACTTAATTTTATTATTGTACTGTCTATAGATTGTAGAATTAGATTCGTCCAGATTGTTCAAAATCCATGAATGTCCAAAGTCCAGCACAAAGCACAACATAAGATAACTTAGCTGTACTCAGGGAGCGAGGAACTTGAAAGCCAAGTCCACGACAGTGTTTACGCGGTGTTCAATATAACAAGGCGCACTATGTCCCGTATTACATGGACCTGACTTCTTTTGGACGCTGTAATCTAAATGTAAATAAAAATACAACTGAAGTCTAAATATATTACAAAATAATCAAATTATTGAACTTTGACATTGATTTCATTTTATTACTTCTATGACTATGATATTGACAAATGTTAGATTGCAACTTTTTACCTATTGCCATTATCGTAGAAAAATAAATTTCACCGTAATTTTTTTTTTCATAAACTTTGTATTAAAATATAGATTTAATGTATTCTGCGGTCGAAATCGTAAAATGAAGAAATGTTTATATTGCGACTTTTTAAAAATGTATTAAATGTTAATTACTCGTACATATAATGATGATACGGGTTCTATGTTTTATTTAAATCTTTTCATATGAGATATTGAAATTTTGACATTTTTATATGAGGAAAAATCTCGAGTCCAAGATCTCGCTTCCCTTAAGATCTGAAAAACTGTGAAGCCGCTATAAGAATAACTTCCATAACCCTCACATTAAACATACCCTACATCTGTGTAGTCCTCAGACAAAGCAATTTTACAAATTCTTTTTCAAGGTGTTGGATCTGGGTGATCTAGTCACCACTCAGCGTCGTCGACGCAACATCAAGCGTATTTTTGTATTGGATACATTTCCGACTTTATTTTTGATACAGTCAATTTTTAAGCTAAGAGTTACTATATATAGTCCTCTTTTTCTATGTAATCAGAAGCTCAAAATTTCACTTTCAATTCATTATCACCCCGTTAGTCTCACTTTGTTTTGAAGTTTGTTAGTGAATCACCTTATAAGCCACATTGTAAGTGGCCAGCTGTCAGTGCTACACTAGCTAGCACTAGCAGTGCTACACACTCTGGGTGACGGCTGAAAATCGGTGTCTTTGTCGTAAGGCAATTTTGCACCGAGCCTTGACCCTTCTTGCTGCTGCACACACGTCCATTACTACTAAAATTGTATATCTTTGTAATATATTCGCCATATAATATGTATGAATGTGTGTGTTGTTGCAAAATAAACTTTATATCTATCTATCTAGCGTATACCAAAACTTACTATACATTTATATAATCATGTCCATATTCATCCAACATATAACATTTACTGGTTATATCAGCAAAATTTTGACACTACTTCGCACTTATTCCATGGCACACACAGGTGTGTAAGTAATTGTTGAAGAATGCGTCCTTATAAAATTGTAAAGAAATTATATTATTATTTGTGTTTTTTATTTAGTCCTAGCATATAAATATGCGACGGTTAGTGAATAACGTTATCGCCTATCATTAGGTTGAGCAGTTTCATATTGACGAGACTGTGCAAGTTATCTCACAATATTTATCCTGACGAGCGTTAAATCCTAAAATCCATACATACATAAATTTCGTACCTAAAATTTTATTTAAAACTTTTTTTATAGAACTTTATTCTGCTGTTATTTTGAAGGCACCTATACCTACATCACCAATTCAAATGTTAGTAAAACTTAATTCACCTTATTTACACGACCAGGCCAGTGCTTTTTTAGGTCAGCGAGCGAAATAAAATTCGGTTGTCGATGTGATTTATTCAAATGTCTTTGACCCAACGATCTTGGGACAAGTAAACACTCCTCGTTCCCGGGGAAGTACGCTGTCTATAAAACTATCAGAGCTACCAATTGTCGTGGATCGCTTAAGCTAAGCAATAAAACGGGCGAGGAAGCAACAATCGGCGACTATTGGCTTTGGGCCAAGCCGCATGCGAGACGGTTGCGCCAAGCTTGAATCTTATATCTTTGTAATGAGAGTCGGTTACCTCTCTGACAGAATTTTAGTTCCAATGTTGGTACTAACGTTGATAGCTAAGTACTGAAAAAAACTTTAAACAAAAATGTTTTGCTGTTATAAGTTGTCAATGTTCATGTTAATTTATGTTGATCAAAGGTTCAATAAAACGGACAATTTATATATATATACATATATATACACATACAATTTCCATAAAGTCTACTTATTTCTTTCAAGTCATTCTGGTTTGAAGAAAAATGTAAAGTCGTTCAGTTACTAGACTCAGAGGGGCTACTCGCTAAGCTTGCGCTCTGATAGTGTCCCCGACGTTTTCACTAAAAATTTCTTGCAATCTTTTTGCAGGTTCTTGGTGTGTTACAGTATACAGTAATATTCCTCCACTGCTCTACTTCCCTTAAATACCCTTCTGGGAGCAAAGCTTTCTGGTCCTTAGCCAAATCGGTTGAAGCGAACTTCTGTTGCCCGTCACTGCCGCCACTGCTGAAACCGGACGGCTCACTCGCTCACACCGCAAAAGAGAAAGCTGAGTTGTTTGCATCTCTTTTCGCGAGCAATTCTCGTCTAGATGCGGGCAGTCTAAATCCACCTACGTTACCACGTTGTGGCACATCTATGACTGATGTTCGTGTCCGTCAAAGCGAGGTACTGAAGATGCTCCGCAATCTGGACGTGTGTAAAGCGAGTGGTCCTGATGGTATTCCTGCCATTGTATTGCGGAATTGTGCTCCTGAATTGTCTCCCATTCTTACACGTATATATCGTCTCTCTCTTAGCACTGGTTTGGTCCCTGTAGTCATGGAAGCTTGCCAA
Source organism: Scirpophaga incertulas (assembly GCA_036419045.1). NCBI lineage: Eukaryota > Metazoa > Arthropoda > Insecta > Lepidoptera > Crambidae > Scirpophaga > Scirpophaga incertulas. Next base: position 13,162,897 of record CM071644.1, on the reverse strand, counting down.
TGTACAGCCTGTACCAAAAAGGGGAAATCGTGCTGACCCTGTCAACTATAGACCGATTGCAATCACCTCCATACTCTGCAAGACTATGGAACGTGTATTGAATAACCGCCTCCTTACATATCTTGAAGCCAATGACCTCCTAACCGATCACCAGTTTGGGTTCCGTCGAGGAAGGTCCACAGGCGATCTCCTGATATATGCCACTCACCTCTGGGGCGAGGCTATAGAGAAACACGGCGAAGCTCTTGCCGTGTCCCTAGATATCTCCAAGGCTTTTGACAGGGTCTGGCATGAAGGACTTTTAAACAAGCTTCCCTCGTACGGGATTCCTGCTGGCTTATGTACATGGATATCAGACTTCTTGAGAGGTAGATCTATTAAAGTAGTAGTCGACGGTTGCTCATCCGAACTACTGGAGATCAATGCCGGAGTCCCTCAAGGGTCTGTACTTTCTGCCACACTCTTTTTGCTGCATATAAACGACCTGTTAGCAAATCCCGGAACCTTTGGGTATGCCGACGACAGCACAGTGTCAGAAAGGTATATTTCCAGTGCACGGGCCAGCTCATTAGAGATTAATTCTCTAAGAGAGAGACTGATAGGCAACGTGGACTCAGCCCTCCAGGCAGTGTCTGATTGGGGCGATGCCAATTTGGTTGAGTTCAATGCCTCTAAAACCCAAGCGTGTTTGTTCACCGCTAAACGGAGTGCCTTTCACCTAACTCCGACTTTCCGAAATGTAACCTTGCCGATAACCAACCACATACAGCTCCTCGGCATGGATATTTCGTCCAACCTAAACTTCGGGGGATACATTGAGTCCTTGGCGAAAACTGCAGCTAAAAAGCTTGGCATTTTATCCAAAGTTAGGTGCTACTTCACTGCAGAACAGATGCTCAACCTATATTAAGCCCAAGTTCGTTCCTGCATGGAGTACTGCTGCCATCTTTGGGACGGTTCTGCCCGCTATCAGTTGGCTGCCTTGGACTCAGTAGAAAGGCGAGCTAGAAAACTTATCGACGACGAAATACTTATAAACTCACGTCTTCAGAGTCTAGAACACCGTCGAAGAGTTGCTTGCCTTTCGGTTTTCTATAGGTTGCATTTCGGAGAGTGTGCGTTGGAATTACATGAATTAATTCCACCCGCTCCTTTCCACCACCAGTCAACCAGACGTAGGCTTAACTACCATCCTTACGTGGTGGACTATCCTCTTACACGTACAAAACGGTTCCAGTCTTCGTTTTTAATACGAACAGCTAAGATGTGGAACTCTTTGCCGACGTCTGTGTTCCCGGAATAATATAATCTTACGGTCTTCAAGTCACGAGTGAATAGGCATTTGCTAGGTAAGCGTGTTCAATCCTAGTCCTCATCGTCACTTACCATCAGGTGTGATTGTGGACAAACGCAAACCTATTTTAAATAAAAAAAAAATAAAACTTCCGATCTTAAAGTTTGTTAAATTTTCCGTATTTTATCATAAACAAAATCATCTTTATTCAACAGAAGTCTTTACAGAGGCTTACTGACGTCAAAGTTAAGTTTTCCGTGCTTACGTACAATGTTCAATAGCAAGAGATATAAATGTTTTTGAAAAATCCTAGTTTATGTTTTGCTACCGAGAATAAGAAAAAAAATGAAGATTTTTCCTGGGAATGAAAAATGCTTTTAGTGTTGACTATGAAAATTATGGAATAATGCAATATATGATCGCTAAAAGTTATTGATCTTTTGGGGGATTAGCATACTATCATATTAAAGATTTTTCTATTCGTCGAAAAGTTCTTGATGAGATATAGCAAATATGCGTATGAATGATGAACATTATGGATTCGAGAAACCTTGTGTTAATCCTGCCATATACCAATATCTTTTTCTCTTTGTTTGAAATATACTTTTATTAAACATAGAAAATATCTTAAGGAAAACAACCTAAGAATATGATCAATTCCTATTAGACCAATGTGATGGCCTAAAACCTAATCGCCTTAAGATAGTTAAAGTAAGACTGTGTCTGTCGTTGAGGGCGGATGCGCTGAGATGACGATCATAATATACAGAGATTGGTTTAACTATATATAGAGGCGGTATGAGAAGCGAAACTATCATAACGCATATTTTGAAAGTTGATTGTTTGGCTATTAATCAGTGATAAAAGCACTAAATAGAATATTTAAAAATATATGCTGGCTTGTTAGTAGCCGCAGTAAGCGCAGCTTGCCTTAGAAGCCTCGCCTGCTTGATTCCGAACACATCGGGCACTTTCCGACCGAGTCAGATAAGTCACGGTACAGTCCTCCACCCGTTTGAGTTATGTGACAGTATAAATTCAGCTTACGATTTCCGCGGAACCGAATGTGTTTTATTGTCGTTGTGTGTCTGCTCTTGGATAATGTGGTCTCTATTTTAAAATGGCTACATGGACATTTTATTTTACAGGAGAAAAGGATGAGATACATTTAGTGTATGTTGTATTGTATAAAAGATTGACGAATTTCTTTTGACGTAAATAACTAAAATTTATTTTGGCAAAATCAATGAATATTCTTGGTTCCTAGATAAATAGATGTTATTATCACTTTAGTAGAAATACACTGCAAGCAGCTGGATCTCCATCCATTTCAACACTAGACCTTAAAACGAAAACGGTATAACATATTCTATAATTACACTCTACAACTGAATCTGTTATTATTATTAATTAATAATAGAGCACAATGGATTGTATATTTTCTTAAATAGTACTGGGTGGCGCAAAAGTACTGGCACTAAAGAAAATACTTTTATTTTTTTTACATGACATTTTCTGTCATTCTGTTGTTGAAAATTGTGTAGTGAACAAATGTAAAATACACTGAAAATAAACATGGACCGTTTTACTCCCCAAGAACGTGGAATAATTGTGTCAATGTTCTTACGGAATAATTCATCAGTGATAAGAACACAACGTGAATTTCGTCGACGATTTCCCCACCGTCCGGCACCGATTGGTCGCACAATTCGACGCTTTGCCACACGCCTTGAAGCAACTGGCTCAACATTGGATAGACCTAAGTCTGGGAGACCAAGAACAGGCCGTTCAGCTGAAAATATCAATGCTGTGCGCGAAGATGTGGAAGAGTGTCCAGAAACATCAACGAGGCGACGTGCCACGCAATTGGACATTTCCAGACGGACCCTGCAGCGTATTTTGGTGAAAGACTTAAAGATGTTCCCGTATAAAACTCAAATGACTCATCAGCTGCTGCCTGCTGACCACCGAGCTCGTCTAGATTACTGCCAGCGCGTCATAAACCTCAACCTTGAAGAGGATGATTTTCCTTCAAAATTGGTTATGAGTGACGAAGCACATTTCCATCTCTCAGGGCATGTCAATAAGTAGAATACTCGGTTCTGGGGCACTGATAATCCGCGCATTATTCAAGAAACACCTCTACACCCACTAAAAGTTACTGTATGGTGTGGCATCTGTGTTGACAGAGTGATCGGACCCTATTTTTTCGAAGACGCTGGAGGCAATGCGAGAACTGTCACTGGAGAACGCTACAGAACCATGTTACGTGAGTTTTTGATACCCAGTTTGGACGAATTGGGGCTGGAGCACATCTGGTTTCAACAAGACGGCGCTACGGCACACACAGCGCGCGACACTATGGACTTAGTGAGGGACGCTTTTCCAGGCCGAGTTATCTCTCGTTTTGGCGATTTGCCTTGGCCTGCAAGATCACCCGATTTGACCAGTCCAGACTTCTTTCTTTGGGGTTTTTTGAAATCTCGGGTGTATGTGAACAAGCCACAGACTCTCGCAGCTCTAAAAGAAAACATTCGTCAAGAAATAACGAACATATCGCAGGAAGTGTTACGGCAAGTTATGCAAAATGTCATAAATAGGGCTCAAATGTGTATCAACTCTGGAGGTCACCATTTAAAAGACATCATCTTTAAACCTAATGGTACGAAATTTAATGGCACAAATATACATTTAAAAAAACCTAAATCTAGTTTTCTCATTTAGAAAAAATGTTATAGCTGAACCAAATAGGGTCTTTACTTTTGCGCCACCCAGTATATGATGTTCAGCTACATAGTGAAAAACATGTGAGCTATGGATATTTGTGTTTGATAATGTAATTAAAGGTTCTTCGACCTTCAATTTAAGATTTTGCTTATTCCTATATTTTTCCTTTTTCTTAAACACTTTCGTTATGTTTGGTGATGACTCTCGACAACAGCTTATAAACATAGTCATGTCAAAAACTACAGACACAACGTTTTTGGACTCAACTTGATTCTATCCACCATTTGAAGAATAGTGCCACCCTGTGTCATTCTTTAAGCGTTTTGCTTATGAGTATAATGAAGTTGAAAAACCTCAGAAGGGCCTTTCGGGCTGGTCAAAAGCTCGGCTTTAATTCTGTCATCACTTAGCGCCTTGTTGTTTATGAGCTGTTTGAGAGACACACTAATCTTATTCAAGCTGACGTTCGGGATTTCTTCGGTGTAATGTTGGGTTGATTTGATTCTAGGATCTGAATCAAGGACAGACGGTTGCGTAGTCGAAAATAAGTAATGGAGTGTAAACAAATCAAATGAAATGTCCTTTTTTAGGTGAAATTTATATGTAAATGTCAAATAAAATTAAATTGCATCAAATAATCTGTATTAGTTTAAGGGCTGATGCAGATGCAATAGTCAGTTAATTGTAGAATAACACTCTTTTCAGAGCGTATTGCACCTCTTTTTATACGAGCGCCTTGTGGGCTAACTATACTCAAAAGCAGTACAGCGCTCTACGTATACAATATAATAATGCCTACAGGGTGTTGTTGGGGCTGCCTCGGTACTGCAGTGCGTCGGGAATGTTCACAGAGTCACGGATTGACTGCTTTTATGCGACGATACGGAAACGGTGTGCATCGCTGGTGCGTAGGGTCCGCGCCAGCTCCAACACCATACTGAGCATGATGGCTGAGAGGTTCGACTGTCACTACATCAACCATTGTTGTATGCTTAATATAGTGACAGTACCAAGAAAATAAATTATAAATATATATTAACAAAAGAATATGATCTCGTGATTGATTGAAATAAATAAATTATATATTATAAATATAACCGGTTTGACAGATTTACTCTATCAAATCTGTTCAACACTGCCTTGTCAATTTCTGTCAACACGTTTACGGTACTACTATGTAAATTTAGACTTAGTTCTATTATATATCCATAAAAAGGCCATCCATCTATCTCCTGGATCATATAACACAAGCCAAGCATTTATGTGCTTATTTTAGTCTGAGCTAATTGTTGTAAGTATAAGAAATATTTATTATTATTAAGAAATATATATAATTTACCTTTGAGAACAATTTTATTGTAAAAATAATTAGTTTATTGTACGTCTGACATACAACAACAAGATATGGTATTTGATATTGCATATTGAAAATTTCGTAAGTATTGAATCGCACCAATTACTTTTATTTCATTCACTCTTTCTCATTTAAAGACAGCTAAGGCATTAAATGTCTATACAATATTGCTGTGATTCGTTTAATTTCGAACGTAAGGACATGAAAGCTCTTCAGTCGACGAAGACGGTTTGTGGAATATAACTATTCTTTGCATTTCTAATTTGTCATTTGAGGGGCCCGCACATGAATACTCATTCCAAATTTGGTTGGTAAACATACGTGCTCGTAATAATTTTACGATCGCTGCAAAATTCGTAACAAATTATTACATAGAAACAGTATATAGTTACGATATAATAGAAATACGAAGAATTTTTTTTTTTTTTAAGTGGCATAATTTTAGTCTCAGTGACAGCACTCATAACGTTTTGACTGACGATTTCGATTCGACGATAAGTCCGCCCGATTGTATAAACTTGTTACTTACTTTTGTTTCATTATTTTATCTTTTTTGAATAATGGTAGCTAATATTAATGTTGGGTAAATATGTACATGTGAGTTTATTCTATATATATATATATATATAATATATATATATATATATAATATATATATATATATATATATGATATGAACCGAACATCTTGTGGTTTTATTAAACATAAGCTTTCTTGTGATCACACAATTTATTTCAAAGGCGTTTCACTGAAGCGTAAAATTGTCCGTCGCACCGGTATCGATACTAACATTATGATTAAAGGCTACGTAGGAATTTTCATAATGCAGCGAGATTTTACTGGAACAAAAATTTACGCACCGTGACCGTTCATATTACCTACCCCTATGTTCCTTCTTACGGACCCTTCGTAATGGCAGGGGGTGGGTAATGGATCCAAGATCGATCTGCCGTAATATCCATTTAAGTCTTGAGACATAAAATATTCCATGGGCTCTGTGTTGCAAATTTTAGTGGAGTATATTTAATCAATAAAATTATAATGTGGTTGAAACGGTCTAAATAACTTAATTGGAATAGCGGTATAAAGTAAATTATTTAAAAACCCACAAAGTGAAACTAAATATGCCTTTTAAAAACCCTAAATAATTTATAGGATACTCTGAAGGTATTATAAGGTCAATTATTTCTTGAATGATTAATGAATGATCGGTTTGATTTTATGAAATAAAATTAATACAATTATCAAGGCATCCTTTGCTTAGTAATTAAAATTATTATTATTCTACAGAACTTTTGTCTGTAACAGCTATGTTTATTGTGATCTGAAATTTATCTAATGACAATATGACATAATGTAATAGTTTAAAAGACGGAGTTACTACAGATGTAGGTATTTATTTCCTGTTTACAGACTTACAAAGTTATTTATTTTCGTTGTCTTCTAGCAATTATAAGTTTAACTTTTAATAAACTGTTCTTGTAATGTTCGACGAAGATTGTAAGACATTTTAATTTTTAATATATTTCTTAACACAAAGTGTACCTATATTATCTTATTTTAAAGCTTTACGAATCAAACGTCGATTCAGATACAGATTATTTGACAAGTGTCCAAGTGGGGCTTTAAATTCTTATATTAGAACCTGTAACTAATTCCATTAATAATTGTTACAATCCGTTTTTATAAGTTTTAAGACTTTTTAAAGTACCCCAGATAAAAACGATGAAATTCACGAGAGATTTTGTAAGTACTGAGAATACAATAGCTTAGATATAATCAGGCTTATAAAGTTATATATGTATTGTATGAAACAATTATTTTATACACCTATACATGATTTTATAAAATATATACTTTAATAATTTTACATGCGATTTAATATAGTTGAATATTATAGATTTGATTATACATTTCGTGTAATAAGTCATATTTCGAAGTGTATATTATTAATTTACCCTAAAAAACCAACTACAAGTATATGTAGAATGTTAGGAAAACCAATAAACTAATATTAAACAATTACTTTTGATACCATCTGATATTTAATATGTATCAGTACATTCTCGTCATCACTAATCGATGCACATTAATAATATTTACCTCGTTTTTAGATCACTTGCTGTAACTTGTGTTAATGGCCCATATTATTCTTCTATATTGCTAAGAACTAACGGACTATTAGGAAATAATAAAAGTTCCGGTCCAGTAATAAATCTATCGGGAGTAAATTTATAGTCATGAAGGAAGAAAATAGGAATTTTACTATCAAAGTTTCCAATCCCTTGCCAAATATACATACAATGTTTTACTTGGTTGAGCAATGCGTCGTATACGGGAGTATTTGTTTACATCCCCCTTATCGATGAGGTTCGGCAGCGCCCAGTAACAACATGCGTTACCATAAAGCTCCCCTGCACGGTTATTTTGATGACAAAATCGCTTCATACGGAATTTGTCAGTGTTTTGGGTTAAATTTCTTTCTTAGTCAGTAAAGAAAATCGAAATGTTTTAGTAAAGTTATCTACATCTATAGTCTTGGATTTGATGATTACGATAATTTAATAATATTATAAATAGAATCAGATAAAATGTTGTTGATATCAGTTAAAATAGTATTTTCTGTAAAAATATTATCAGTTAAAATATTAAAGTATTGGTAGAATAAAGATTATGAGTGACCGTACAGTTTTTAAATGGATAAATGCCTACTGTTAAATACTCAAAAAACTTAATCAATATTACTTTTATCAAAGTTTAGTAAAAAGTTCGGTATAAATCGGTCGTATTTCCAAAGAAAATCTATAAACAACATAAAATAACAATAGAGATAACAATAGATTATTTTTTAAAGTTTTTCTTTCATTTGTTATTGATGTAAAGCATAAAGATGATGTTCATTTTTATTTAAATATTACAACGACAATGTCTCACTGGGGCGATTTTGCTATTTAAAAAATATACTTTTACAGCTGCTCTGATGTAATAAACTTCTTGTTATTTTTGCGGAATGGATCCTTTCTGAGTAACTACGTCTAATTAAATGCTGTATTATTGTTAAGTTATTCCATTATTTCTTATTGTGTATATCGCTTTTTTTTCCACATAAAAATGATTATATTGTATGCTAGTAATATAAACATCAAAACCAATACTTGTCAAAAAAGCCAAGTCTCGCAACTCAGTTGTTCTACGGTAAAAGTTGTAATACCAAGTCGGTTATTATTATTAATTTATTCAGTCCCTACTTAAACGACTTTCTGTCTTAATACGTCCAGTCCCTAAGACCACGATCGTGGTCCATAACATTTGAAAATCAATTGTGTCTGGAATCTCCGTACTCGAAGCATTAAATTGTCACGTAATAATTAACAGCATCTTATGGTGACGCATATCAATATTAAAAATCGTTATTGTTTTATATAAATATATTGAGACTTGGCCATCGTATGAAAACAAGTGTAAATTAAATTATTTAGTGTGGTATAAGTGTAGTATTCACCTAACACTACTTATATTCCAAATTTGAAGCTTCTAGGTCTGCTAGAACTGCCTTAGAATTTTGATGATCGTTGAGTCTGTCAGTGAGTCAGTGGATGACAAAATTAAGAAATTTGACCCGTTATAATAATAAAACTACTAGTTCAAATTGAATGAAATTTGACATATACCGTGTCTTTACAATGCCTGCATGGTTACTGAAAATTCAGTCTTCTAGTTTTATCCACAACGAAGTTACAGGGGGTCGAAAATGGCCTGAATTGCTTTGAGAAAAGGATGGTATGGCCGTGCCGCTTTTTTTCCTCGACTTGGCGGGGGCACTGCCCCCAGATGAAATAAAAATTGTTGTGTTTGACAATAGTCCATAGAAAAAAAATTGTACCATAGATAAGAATAGACACAGTTTTCTATTTATGTACAGGTATTAATAACATTTAGTACAGGTATAATGAAATTATACAATTTGCATTACAAAACAAACAGTGTAAATGAAAATGCAAAAATTGTTTTCATTCTTCTCCCCGTGCTCCAGTTGTATCTACCAAATTGGAAACATTGGCACACTCCTGAACGACACGGAATTTAACGATGAAGATTCGGAAATTTAAATTGGTGCTCACCCGAATACCGTTTGGTGACGAATGTCGCACCTACCTACGCGGTATTTTCATTGAAGAGACTAATAGAAATATAGAATGCGATCGTTTTTGGCGTGTAATAAGTAGCAAGCAACACAAAATAATACATAAATGAGACGTTAAACCTTAAGATTATAAGTGACAACATTAAACCACTAGAGAAATGGCCTTTTAATCAGACTTGGGGATTCCGGAATTCGAATTTCACATACACATTTTTCTATGGTACAATCTGTAAAGCACCTTCATACTCTCAGGAACAAGTGGTGTATGTGATGTCGATCAATGTTTTCCGGACCAACGTCGTTGATTAGGACAGACATCGATAAATGCATTTTCTTATAATTACTTATCTGCCTGAAAGTTGTTATCGGGAGATAGGTAGATCGAACATATCACTAAGATCACTGCCATACTACCAGGGGTATGACCACGGGCGATGAATTTGAAATGCCAACAAGGCATATACCTAATTGGAACTAAAACTAACAACAAATATTTTTTTATTACTCAATTTAATGCAATACGTTACGTTAGTGAAAACATGTGGTTCTTGCATGCTATAATTCCATTGTATTTTTTTAAATATAGCCAGTTTAATTGGAATTTATTCTTTCACTCTTCTTCTTCAAATTCGCTGCAGGCTTCGGTGTGAGTGATAAGAATATATGAAACATCATCAAACCTGTATGTTTCCACTAAAGGGCACGAGTCTACCATAATTGGATACGTTAGGGCGATCAGGCCTTAGTCAGCCACGCTGCCTTAGTGCGTATTAGTTGTTTTTCATAACCATAGAAGCGTCAAATAAATGTAGGGTAATAGCCTGATAGTTACTTCTGTAACTAATGCACTATGTTGGGGACATTGATGGCGTTTAACGTTACTAACTTGTTTTACGTTACCACTACCACTGGTTTAACGTTAATAACTTGCTTCTAAATGAAAGTAAAACTAAATGTATCAAATTTGTATTGCCAAATGTAAAACAGGTGAAAACCGAAGTAATTATAAAGGATAGAAATGTGGACCTCGTGGACACCACAGTATTTTTAGGAATTACTCTCGATTCCAAACTTCAGTGGGGCCCACATATTGATAAACTATCAAAACGGCTAAGCACTGCAGCATTTGCAGTTTTGAGAATACGCCAATTAACTGACGTAGAAACAGCTAGATTGGTGTACTTTAGTTACTTTCATAGTGTAATGTCGTATGGTATTTTGCTGTGGGGAAATGCTGCCGACATTCAAACTATATTTGTGCTGCAGAAGAGGGCCATTCGAGCAATTTATAATCTAAAAATGCAAGACTCTTTAAGAGATAAATTTAAAGACACTGGTATAATGACAGTTGTGTCTCAATATATTTATGAAAATCTAATATATACCCATAAAAACATTCATTTATTTAGTAAAAACAGTGATGTCCATAGCTTCAATACTAGAAATAAGAATAAATTACATTTGCCTCACACTAGACTCCATAAAATTAATAATTCATTCAGAGGTAACTGTGTGCGTTTTTACAACAAAGTTCCAAGCAATATTGTACAATTAAGCCTAAATAAATTTAAAATCATTGTTAAAAGTGTACTTATTAGCAAAGCCTATTATACGGTTACTGATTATATAAAAGACATGAATGCTTGGACTTAATGTTTCTTAGTTCCACCAGGCATTGCCATGAACCTTTGTAATTATACTTGTACCTATAAGTTGACTTTTGTATGACTTGGTAACGATATATATTTTTGTAAATGTCGTTGCTTCTGTAAAAGTTATAGAGTTTCTTGCGCCCGTTCTTCTCTATAACTAAAAGAAGTCCGAATGGGTAGTAGGGAAAAAAAAAATTTGGACTATTCAAAAGAGCATATCTAATTGCCTACTTGAAATAAATATTTTGACTTTGACGTTAGCACTTACCGATCGTATCAACCGTAGTTTTTGACCGTGCGAAACTTCAATAGGCAAAACTTTCACTAGCAAAGACTGATTTTTTGTTATTTAATTTATTTGCATTCTATGCAACAAAAAAATATCCTACGTATTATAATTTTAGCTTAGAGGCGCCTCCTGCCAGATATCTGATTGGTACCGCGCTGTTAGCATCTCCTCTTGCAATCTTCAACAAACCGTAGCTCCACCTTGTGGAAGATCAACTGACGCTGGGCTTATTGGCATATGCCTACCACTTTCTGTCTCGGTGATCGTCAGTCAAAAGTTTACACATGCACTACGAAGACCGCCGCTATTACGAGCGATATAAAAGCTGTCTCTAAATATTAACATCTAAAATGTCAAAATCAGACATTGTAAACTTAAGATCATTTGTATATTTCCTTTTTTTGCAATATTTGTATAAAGTATTTGTGGAAAATACTTTTGGAAAATACTACACCATGTTTAGTGGGACTATCTAATAGAGTTAGAAGGTATGGTTCATGACTTTCGTTAAAAATTTGAACTACAATTTTATCAGAACAAACCATTGATTTATTATAGATAAACCATAGTAAACCTATGGTATAAACAAGCTTTCATTGCTACGTATGAGTAACTACATCTCGAAATTTGTACCTAATTTAAAAACCAAGAATATATCCTAACAGTAAAATGTACTTTGCATTAACGTCAGTTTCTTACCCTTAACTTAATACAAAACAAATTCCTTACTTCGTTGGTTATTGTAATTAAAAGTCTTTAGCGGAGTTCCAGAGCTCGAACATTACTATGGCGGTTGCTTAATGATTGAAGTTTGAAAGTAATCATTTTGCATTCAGCTTTCAAAGTGAGCTCTCAACATCGCGTCTTGTGCAAAACAAAAAAAAACTCGAGTTAAGTTATATATATTAATGATGTTTTGAGAAACTATAGTATAATCTATACATATACATAAAATTGGAGTGTTGTTTGTCTGTTTGTTCCGGCTAATCTCTAAAATGGCCGGGCCTTTTTTAACGATACTTTTGTTGCCAGGTAGCTAATAAAATAAGGAGTAACTTCGGCTACTTTTGTTGTAGAACAAATCATTTATTGAAAAAAAATAAAGTAATGTTGCAATGTCTAAGTTGCAATGTTGCAATGTCCAATACCGCGCCCAGCTCACACACATGCCACTTAAAATAAAAATGCAAAAACCAAAAACAAATAAACTAAATAAACTTTTTTGTTAAATTCTAAGTGGACGAAATCGCGGGTACAGCTAGTTACTATATAAGATATCAAAATTATTCGATTAGCGTTTAATAAATTACATTCAGTTTCGACAGATAAATGCTGGAATTTTCTATATCTCTAAGTGCATTGTATATGTATTGACTGATTAACAAATAAAACATATTTATATATTATAATATATAATAATTTAGAATTTTCTTCCTCCTATAATTTAATCTTACATGTTAAATATTATTACACATCTGGAATTTTCTCATTGAATTTTTAAAACACTGATCCGCACATTACAGGCCCCTTACATGATACGCTGCTTCGGGTTGCTGCCCTAATTCGGCTGAATGACTGCGCAATACAATTTCATTATGGTTTATTTGTGTTGAGGGACATATCGCGAGTTTTTGGTGCCCATTCTCAGCAATATGACTCAGTGATGGGAGACTGGTGTTACTCTATAGAACATCTCTCTGTTTAGAGCCTTTACGACAAAAGGTATTTTTCTGTTTTTCTTGGTAGTTTTTATTTTATTAACCTAATTTTTTTTAATTATTTTAGTTAGTAGCTAACAAGAGCAAGGATAGCGAAGATGAAGACAAGATATTTATCAAAAGAGCCAAAGTAGAAGCGAAATTTACCGAAATATTACCTCCGATAGATAGAACAAATTTTCTTTTTGCATAATATTTGTAGCGGTAATATCTGAAAGTTGTTGTTGTAAGATATGGAATATGTAACAACAATTTGTTATATTCAATATAACTACAACTTCACAAGGGCCAATGCAGAGCACGAATATCTCCATACACATGGAAGAATTAGCCTAAAGGATAACGTTAGCCAGATGGGTTTGTACAATGTTTTGTTTAGTTTCCATCCTTTCACAGAGGTATAATTATGGGAGTCTCTTCGTCGGCTTTAACGACGTCAAGTAAGGGAGCTACGTCACATATATTCCAAGCCTGTCACAGTACGCACGTACATTACTTATAATTTTCATTGAACGCGTACAAATTATTACGATGTAATTAATGCAATTAGAGAATATTGACTATTTTATTTTACCTTGACAGTTTCCTGTTTTTGTTCTTCAACAAAGCTTCCTCAATTTTCAAATAGGTGTAGAGTATTTTTTGACAAAGTACAAAGATATTCTCATAATTTTAAATTTGTTTCGATGTCAATAAGAATATGTAAAAGCCTCTGTTGAATAAATAGTATGTAGATTTTGATTTAATTTAGATACAAATCTGCTCAACTTTTAGTTTTGATAATACGTTTATACAATTATTCACTTACGCTTACTGCGTTTTAATAAGTATTCATAAGCCCCGAGACTTAAAACTAACTTGTTACCTATTAAAATTTGAAGGAAAAGGCTAACCTTTCCCTCCTAATTTTTGTTTATTTTGATATGCAATTTATTTTTACTTGTAGCTTCTATTAGTTTCCTTATTTCTGCTCTGTAGTACCCCTACACGACAACTTGTTGCAAAAGTAACAAAACATAAATCATAGAAAAATCACGTTCTAAGTATTATAAACGCAGCATTACACTTGATCCGTATTCTACTGAATACTTAATGCCCCTGTCAACTTTATCTCTTTCGCGGTACAAGTTGCCGTGATAATATTGTATTGTAAAAACCGAAATTTATGGCGTACGCCGTTCGTACGATAATAACTTTATTACAATCCTTCATAATGACAGCTGTCAAGATTTTATTATTTATGAGCTATAAAACGCATCGTGTAAAGGGCTTAGCATATAAACGAGCGTTTAATAAGAAATGTTCTGGACGGGGTGATGTTGAAATAAAGGTAGTGAAATTATATTGTGAAAATACGAATGTTTTACTGTAGTGTCTGTGCTACACTAACATATTAATACAGTGCAAACTGAGATTAAAAAAAATGTATTTTTATAGAATATAACAAAAACATATTTATTTAGCATTTGGCATTTTACTTCAAAAAATGAATGAGACAAAAAGGTATTCCACGAATTCACCATGCCAAGTGTAACCTTAGGGACTTCTTACGATAATACTAAATCTTAAATTATGAAATCAGCAGTCAAACCAAGGTCAGCTTTAAATCTCGAAGAACTACTAACCTACGAAGTGGCAATAGTCACAGTGAAATTGTTAGTGCAGAAATGTTCTCATGTGGTAAGTATATGCAGGGAACTGCAGTGTTGGTAGCCTTTCCAAAAGCTAGACCGATGATCAACTTAATTTACTGATATACAGTGAGATTTCAGAAGATTTCCTCAAACACGTGCTCCGATTACAGAATGAACTCCTTACCGATTCCCCGAGGAAAACAGTATGGACATACTCTAAAAGGGAGTAACCTCAGTAGGTTTTTAAAGAAGCGACAACGTGTTTGTGATTTCCCTAGATAGGCAGGCCGTTAGCCTTTGCCACCATAATGGTTAAAAATGTCAGAAGTTAATTACATTCATCAATAAGCTTTATCTCAAGGTCAACACTTAAAATCCTTATTTTTTTATAGGATAAGGCAGCAAACGAGCAAACGAATCACCTGATGGTAAGCGATAACCGTTGCCCATGGACACCCGCAACACCAGAGGAGTCACAGATGCGTTACCGGTCTTTTAAAAGGGAATAAGGGGAATAAAGGGGGTTGGGCCTCCGGTACCCTTACTCACTCGGCGAAACATAGCGCAAGCGCTATTTCACGTGAGGCCGTGTATCCACTCCGGTCGAGCCGGCCCAATTCGTGCCGAAGCATGGCTCTCCCACGGTAAAAACGGTTAGTTTGCTGCGTGTATGAATGATCCGGAATTTAGAGTGGTTTACAGCTTGGATAGCAATGGCTGCAGTGAAGACCAAACTAGAGGGCCGAGAGCGGAGCTAAGCTAAGCTTGACGCATCATAGCGTGGCCAGCCGTACAGTAATTGCAAGTCAAGACTTGCATAGTCTATACTGAAACAGTAGATTTATTTTAAAGTTATACTTGAGCAACATTTTCGATTCCACTTTTATTAATAGGTATGGAAGGTTGTACTGCATATGCCAATACGGCCAAATTGAAAATAAAAACTTCGAAAATAAGGAACACATAATTCGCATTTTTAAGAAGAAAAAAATTACCGATGTTTCTCTGTCTTAAGTAGGCACTTATAATAAACCAGCCAGTGACCTCGCCCACGCGAGCTAGTCCATTTTGATGGCTTTGTTTGTCATCGTTTTGTCCATATAGGACGCAGATCCATTACTTTTTCAATACCAAATTCATTAGTTTAACACACTTGTTATTTTACATTACATTTAATATAAACCTAATTCTTTACTTTCTGTAATCGAAAGCTTTGTAACTTATTTCATAGGCTATAAATGTTTCTCCAAATTAAACTTCAATCCCGATTTTTACTTTGTTTTTTGTTGAAAATTTTATACTACACTTTTATTTAAACAAACTTGAGTTTTTTACTATTTCAAAAATCTGGTACTACTGTTAAAATTTTCATCCATCAATGATTTAATTCACGAATGTGGTAAAAGATTGATTATAATTTTTACGTATTTTACAGAGCATATGAAACTAAGCGAAAAAGTACTACATTCTCGGGTACCGCCTATGGAACACAACTATTCTTGCCATATTCATATATAAAAAGGATGTACTCGTAACTAAATAATCGGTCACTGAGTACCTAACATGATTATTAACTTCTGTTTTATAAGCACAACTGAAACTTTCATTAGTAGCAACACGATATAATAGCAAGGTTCCGTTTGTAACCCACGAAAAAAGCTTTATCATATCGTGTTCCGGCGGCTATATTACGGGGTATAATCCTGAGGCACGAAAATAGATCTATGACTAAAGCGATATTTCTCTGTATAACAAATGTTATCTTTGATGTAGTTGTTGACCATTCGTATTGTCGTTTCGTCATCATCATGATGCATTCCATATTTTTAATGAATTAGTATTTCTCTCATTTATATTACTATTTTGTAATTATCAACAATAAAATCAAATGATTTGGATTAGTTTGGATGAAAAGTCTATATACTTTATATATATTGAAGAATATTTCTTCATGAATAAATAAAATTAACTCAAAAATCTCAAGTAATATAATTGTATACCATCACTACCATGATGATGTCAGTCATGTCCTTCTAAATAAAATAAAATTGAAAAAACTTATTTGTGCTTGGGACATTGCATTATATTTAAAAGTGCAAGCTGCAAGAAGTAACCAAGTGGTCGACCGAATTTTAAGACGCTTTCAAGCTCTTCCATCGCTACAATAAGTGCCGTAATTTTAATAGTGACTACGTAGAAAAATAGTGTTTAAATGTGGCTTTCATCTGTATATAATAAAAAAATGCAATATTTTATTTATTTTTAATTCCAAAACGTAATCTACTTTTTGATT
Organism: Scirpophaga incertulas; assembly: GCA_036419045.1. NCBI lineage: Eukaryota > Metazoa > Arthropoda > Insecta > Lepidoptera > Crambidae > Scirpophaga > Scirpophaga incertulas. Next base: position 13,145,792 of record CM071644.1, on the reverse strand, counting down.
TGGCAACAAAACCAAAGCTGAAATAATCCCATAGAAACGGTATTTGCAAAACTTAATCAACAAACGTATCCAATTGTGCCATCGTTAACTAACAGATGGTAATAGCCTCCCGATCGCCTCACCTTGCCGTCGGTTCGATTTATTGAACTCTATTTCCTGAGGCCTAATCCACGGAATGGGGATCAAACCGCAAATGTGCTTTGCAACCTTTGCCTGACCACTGGAAATTGTATAACAAATTGAAGTTATTGCTTAATTAGATCCACGTGCTAACTGCATGTTAATTTATATCATTATATCTCTGCGAACGCAACTCGAAACTAACCTAACCGTCTATCTAAATAAATAATTATATCAATCTGTGAAGGTTTTTAAATGGAGCCATTGAAGGTCGGTCTTGACCGTCTAATCGGAAGATCGCAGGCTCTGTCTAGCCAAGTTTCAGTATATTTTCTTTATTCGAATTACATTTATCCGACGCACCTATAATTAAGGAAGACGTAGCGACCTGTTTCTGTAATCTATAAAAATACGTAATAAAATCGATCAAACCTCACTAGTTGGGTAAGGTCTTAATCACCTTAACTTAAGGTTGGCTCGTGTGAAGAGCCGCGCATGTGTATCTACGCAGCTCCCCCCAAGAAGATCAGAGAAGATAGGTTAGTCTCGTTTAAGCAAGCTGAGGGTATTAGGGCTACGGAAGAGTACTTGTCAGTTACCATAAGACCCGACGTGAGGATGACATGCACCGCAGGGTTTTAGTTTTTAGAGTCTTACTAACGTAACTTTGAAATTACACACAATAAGTCTATTGTTATCCAGTGACCACTTGTAATATATTTTGCAAGAGAACCTGACCTGACATACAATATTGCCGCAACATACTGACGCGATGTTATCATAACCAGAACTGGACTTAGTCACAAAAATTCAGTGAAACTCGTGATAAAGTGCGTTATCATTTTTAACAAAAACTACAATTAAAATTACCTTAGATGAACTTTCTTTTGTGACATTGATGTAATTTCTCATACACATGTTGATGATGACAACGTTATTTGTCACGTTACGGCCTTGAGAGTAGAAATAAAATTCTTTATTATGTACCATGCAAACAATAACGACCCCATGAACGACAACCTAAGGGTGGTGTTGCAAATTTTTGATTTACTGTACCACAAGTATCTATACCAGCCTTCGATATATCAAACTAAACAGCTATTGGTATCGCGATAGTAGCTCGTGGTCGGGCCAATGGCTTATATAATAATCGGGTACTACATAAAGAATCGAGTTGTGAACTACAAAACTACATATATTGCACAACTAAGTCAGGCACCAAAATTCCAAAATTTTACTTTGATGATTTTCATACTACAGTTTGCTATTTCCCAAAAACAGCTGAAATAGTATTCTCGTGATCACACTTCTAAGACTAACCTAAGCCATGAGACTGAGGACCTAATAGTTATTTTGCAAAACTTATTAGCCTTGCGATTCTTGGAGGTAACGCTGCCAGGTAACATCTTAGGTACAATGCCGCAGGGGCCTTTTTTATTTAATTTAGTTATAATTTAAATTAGGTTAATTTAGTTTTATTAGTAAGTTAATTTAGATATATTTGTGTTTAATCTTATTACATGTTAGTTCTTTAATAGTTATTTATACAACTGTTGTATAATCAGGGGTATTAAAATACGAATGGTTTATCATATGTTATATTTATATGTGATAAGAGTATCACATGATTGTTTTAATACCTAATTATAACAGTTGCATACAAGACGTTATCTACAATCATGATGTGATTCCTCTATAAAAGATTCTCATACCATAGGGTGTTGCACAGTGTTGTAAGAACTATGTAAATTCAAGAAAAGTCTCATTGCGAAACATGTAAAATAAACAAACCGCAATAAGTAAAAGAATTATTTATTGTAATAATTATTTACATTTTGGATCGTACAATTATTGAAATGCACTTGAACATTTGCACCTTGTTGAATGTTGGCAGATCCTGATGTACTTGGAATATTTATATTCACCACTTCATTATTTCTATTTTCTATATAACTTAAAATTTGATTTGACACGTGGATTTTGTTGGATATGTCATTGCATAAGAATGTTCTTTTCTTGAAATTCATAATATCACGCGTTTGGATGATATAACGATCATAATATCATTGAGTGTATTTATGTTGGCAATAAGCTAATTGTTATAGGTTCTTTTATAGAGGACTAATAGCATGATAGTATATAAAATATATTATATGGTTACAAAATTGATATGTTTACATCAAATTTTATTAAGTGTTTTGATATCGATTTCTAAATATTCCTCAAAAATGTAAAACAAAAAGAGATTAATAAAACTTACCCATGACAGTATCGGCATCATTGTATAAATAATATTAAAGGGGCATATAAAATAGCTATTAGTTGGACCCTAAGTACTTGTCTGAGACCTGAAAATTTAAGCATTACGAGTTAGTTGTCTTTAATGTGATAGCAAACATTTTTAAACAACACCCCTAGTCGGCTGTTAACGAAATGAATGCCACACCGATCGGTCCTATGTGGCTTGCATAATTTTCACCAAATCATCTGTCCATCATGAGTGCGGCCTAGTAACGCTAGGGTGTCTGACATATGCCTGCCACTTGAAAACCTTTCCAAGGTACATTACTCGCAGGACTGACCACTCCTGCGAGTAATATGTTTTGCCACTGCCACGTACAGTTCGCAATTCTTTGGGCTATGTCGGTGACCCTGGTTCTTCCGCGGATTTCATCATTTCTGATACCACAGATAAACTCCGAATTAAGCCCTCTCCATAGCTCTTTGGGTGAATACAACAAGCCTGCTAATCAGACTCAAAATCAAAATGCCAATAAAAACTCTAGATTATTCAACAGTTCAAACACAATTCTTGCTTTCCCCAAACTAATTCTCAATGTGAATCTGTAAAATCTAAATACAGCCAACAGCATAAGTAAAAAGAAAAGTGCAGTCCAGCACCTTAACGGCACAGTAGAGGTTTGTACATTTCGAATATCTATTTCAAGTGACGAAGTAATATATGTGGTATTATTTATTTTCAAGGGACTGCGTCGAACATTGCGTGACTTCTAATCAGTTACAATATTCGTTTATAACACGATTTTTATTACTTTGGCTTGAATTACTAAAGTAGCAAGCTTTAATAAACATAATAAATATTTTGCGTTGTTTTTATGTGTAAATTAAGCGTTGTTCGACTTGTGATTAATTGTAGTCATTTAAGGTAAACATTTCTGTGGTTTTACTGATAACTCCAATGTTATACTAACCGATACAAAAGCATGATTGCTTGTTAATTACATTAGTTTACAAATGTTGGTTCGAATACAAATGCTCTATTTCTTCACCCTCATAGTCCGTTGAGATGTTGGAATGTGTTCGATGCCTCTCGATTCTAAAAGAAATCTACAATGTAAGTATGACCTGCATTTTCTTTTTATACACATATGCCTACTATTGAGAATACGCCTGTCCAATCTTGTTCCATTTAACCCAATTTGATGCGACACTCCATGTCATCAGGTTGGAGAGCAGTCAGATTTGCATTCCAGGACGCGTTTGTTCCATCTCTCATCGTATCGGTGTCATAAATGTCTATCCTAGGAACACTTCAAAATAACTATGCGTCAAATGATATCCAATACTTTCGCCACAGTTTATCGCAGATACATTTTTGCATTAAGTGTGTTGACTATTTATTAAAAAAAATACAAATATCGAACGTAATGCCACGAAAATTCTCTCCTCGTCAACAAATAAAGCTTGCACAAATTTTATTCAAAAGTAGTGAAAATAGTGCATATATGTTTGATAAATATAAAAGAACCAACAAAATTAACGCAAAAAACCCTTATACGAATGAAATAGATATATATGTTAAGTACATAATAAAAGTATTAATTCAGTAACGGACTCAAAGAGCAGCTTTCATACAAGATTTTTGAGTTTTGATTTTTTGCGAAACAATCTATCAATTGAAGTAAGTTATTCCATTGACGAATTGCAAACACTGTGAATGAATCGAAAACAAAACAAGACTTGTAAATAGGTTAGATAGGAACTCGATACTGCATTTAGTACCCGAGCGGAAATTGAGTGCATGAAAATACCAAGCACTTCAAATTACCACACCGAAAGAAACTTGGAATTATTAAAAAATATATACTCCTTCTGTTATTTTGATGTCTATTTTGTTTTCATTTATTTTAGCGTGTTATAGGACTAGACAAGACACTAAATAACTAATTTGTGGATGATCCTAGAAGTATTTTTTGTCATAAGAAACGTTGGCTGAGTTTTCCTTTAGTACGCTAGCGAGACCTTTCAATTAAAAAAGTGCTAGGCGGTGAAACATGTTTTATTCTGTTAATTTGTTATACAGTATCTTAGTAAAAAAATTACATAAACAAAAAAGATTTAAGATGTTTTAACACTAACAACCAATGTAAAATCAAACGTTTTTTTTCTTATTTCAGGTAAGCATATCCCGAAGTTGTCTTCAAGATACACCGTAAGTACATACGCTTTTACCTTATCAATGCTTGCTAAGCAATCGCGTAATTTCGAATATTATTTGAACAAGGATAATTCCAAATAGGCGTAGTCGTAACGTAAGTTGAAATCGACAACGGTATTCGCAAGGTTGTATTTGCTTTACATAACATGTTCTTAACGATATTGTTAAGACAAATATCATTCCTCTAAATAAGGCTTAGTTAGCTAGGTATGTTACTAGTGGATGAATATCTGTATTCAGCACTTGACTTCAAGTAATACTCAGAAGTATCTATAAGTTAAATCAGATTTCTTGTCAAATTTTAATTGCTGATACAATTTGGTATTCAGTATTATAAGTACAAAATACATTTTTTTCCATAACCTTTATATATATAAGGGAAAATAGAGAATATTTAATATTTCATTGATAACCAATTTTGATTTATTTTAACATTTTTAAATATAATCGTATAGTAATACTGAAACTGTTTTTTAAGTGTGTCACTTTATGTATAAAATTGAGATTCATGTTAACAAATATAAGACTCTCCAGCAATAATAAATTAAGTCAGATTTATTACTGGATAATATTGTCATGGATAATATTATTCGACAACGAAAAGCCAAACTTAGCAAATTTATTAGCGCGCGTGACCTGGGTACAGTAGCATTTATCATAAAATGTCTATAGTGGATACTTTATATTCTCACACTATCCTAATACCAACATATACAGAAATAATAATGATATGTGGAATCTGCTATACAGATAACAAAAACATATAGTCCATGATTATTCGATATTCGGCGCTCCCTGCAACAGTAAATTTCGAATCTTGCAAGAAAGATGAATAATTATATAAGTACTTTAATACACTAAGCTATAAGAGTTAACACTCTAATAACTCACTGATTCATCAAGTGGAACAATCTTCTTTATATATGTATATATAATATTTTCACAATAAAACTATTGATAATGCTGTTACATGTGCGGGCAATAATGAGAAGCCGCATCTTCCTTTTTTGCGTAAATTATATAATCAATTAATCTGTCAAACGTACTGTTAAACGAGATGTTAAATAAGACAGTCTTTTATTTTTACTAAGATTAAATATAATAAAGTAGCTGCTTTGGCAAAATTCGTACCATATAACACTCAAGCTCTCAATTGCGGAAATTTATCGAAATCAAAAACGTTTATATGTATAAAAAATATTAGATTTTTATAATTTTGTTATTCCTGATTTTGTTAATATATGAAGTCTGCTTCTCTTTACTGAAAACATTCTACAATTTGGTATTTATTAAAATCAGTACAGCCGTTCTCGAGTTATAAATGACTAAGACACGATTTGTTTTATATACATAGACATGGAACTTACAGACTATATATAAATCTTAATCATGTTATTTGTCTAAATAAAGTTTAAGTAATTAAAAATAAGAATAAAAATAAGAATTCACCTGAATCAATCAATCAACTGAAAGTAAGTGCCTTAATTAAAGTGATTGAACATTTATAAAACATATTTTCACCAATATGTATGAGTAAAACTTATTTGCAAAACGTTTTAGTAAATTCTGCCATATAGTAAGAGCCTGCACATAATTCAATAATGTAGTAGTATATTCAATTCCCCTCCATCTTTGAGGAACGCGACCGTCGCAAATCTGATAACGTATGTCTTACGCACAATTATTGCGTTAGGACGGAATTTCGGTGCCTTCCATAGGTCGATATCGTTATATTCGGTCTTAACAGTGAAAATCGTAAGATGATTACATTAGCTGCGGAATCGAGGTGGTTAGTAACACAAGTGCTGATAAAACAAGGCAATGTGTACTGAACGCATTAGAGGTCTGAGGTTGATCCAAATAGTTGTGGAATATTGTTCGACGTAGAGGTCTGTATGTGATTTTATAGATTTACTTAAGGGATGATTTTAAGTACGTAGACAAGATAAAATTTAAACAATATAGAATACGACAGAATCGTAATTTTTTATTTAGTCTGATAAAATTCATATTGACCTACGCATAAGACTCAATTATATTATATTTAAGGTGACGATTAAAATTTACTTTAACTGAAAATATTTTTTTTTATTAATTAGTTATTTCTATAATAACATGTTATCTGATAGCTCTGTGTGCCAATATATCTACTTATATATATTAGATATATCGGCAGACAGAGATATCAGAATATGTTTGTCTTCCATTCTACCACAATGCAAACGAATTGTTTCCATACTTACAAATGGGAACTGCGTGACTGTTGACGATAAGCTATAGCTGAAAACCCATCTTATTTTCATGCTATGAAACTATGTGAAATCATAGAGCTAACATTGATTTTTTTGCTTGTAATATTTTGTCGAGCGCCGAAACGACACTTTGAGCTTACTCCTTGGGGTAATTCACCATGATATTCATGAGCCATCTACCTTTGACATACGCGTACTCCAAATTCCTGTCGCGTAGGATTGCGTGATACGAAACGCAACGAAAGGTATGAAATAAAATATACGAGAACATTTCAGTGAAATTAGAAATGTATTACTTCGCAACAATTCTTACGCCGTGCAATATATATGTCAGAATTTGTCGTCGACGCAAAGATAGTAAAGCGCTACTCACGTCTAGACTTTTCATCATAAATTACTTTTATTCTGGGATAGTTTGTATTGTTATAGTCCTGTCAAAGTATTCAACGTGATAAGCCTTGAATTTGAGGGCACAACTAGCTAAAAATGATAGTTTATTTTCTAAGTTAAATGGAAGATGCCATACAACATTTATATCAATCAAATTTATAAGAGTTTAGTTAATAAAATTCGGAATTATTTAATTGTAAGTGAAAAAGAGAAAAGCTTTAGAGTTCGTAGTTTAGTGATAAAATCTACATTCTAACTTTTTTTGTTATATAGAAGTAAAACATAAATTTTTTCAAGAATTTTTATTTTGCATTATAATTTTAATACTAACCCGCGAGATATTTGATTTGGAAAAGTTGATTCCAAATCAAATATCTCGCGTAGTAAATTAAAAATATCTTGCTAGTTATAGTGCTGTTTATATTGATTGATGAACTATATCCCCGTAGCAAAGCGAGATCAAGCGAGATCGAGAGTTCATATTTGGTTCTATCACTGAGCAGTGATATGAAAAATCATAGATTTTATTTTAACATTGAAATTATTAATGCTTAACATTGCTTACTATTATTATACATTCATATGCCTTGAACTTGTAGACTACGAGGATCTGAAAATTGCCGTATTGTGACAATGTTTAAGCCTAACGAACAATTCAAATTAAAAAGTCCGAAGTGTTTCACTAGAAAACCCCCATCCCATATCTTATGTTATTCAATATGTTGGTTGCTAATAATCCGGCCAATTTTTTACGTAACCATTTTCGTATAATGATCGACCAAAATTATATATACAACTTTTAGTATTATCACTATATTGCGAGTATAGTTCTAGACTAGACTCGTGTCTGGCATCGCGTCGTAGAATAGAGCTATCGCTATGTACAGCTGTTTTTGTACACTCCTGTTGTAATCCAATTTTGTTCATGTTTCTTTGCATTAATGACACAACAACAGCGTAATTCATCAACTGTGTAGACCCAACTAGCATCACATATTATTATATGCGTAGACTAACATACCCCAACACGCTTTCACACCAAATATTCTAGCATCATTCCTGGCCATAGCCTTCCTGGTTGCCGTGAAAGACTCACCGATTCTACGTTTTCCGACATATGCCTATCACTCGAGAATCTATTTACCCCAACAGCTGTCAGTTCCATAAATCAATAAAACCTGCCCACTTCTACCAAAAGTCCGCAACAGGGTGTGTCGGTAACCTTTCTCATCACTTCTTGATCAATCATGCAGAGAACCCCAAAGAAAAGGTTTCTCCATTGCACGTTTACTGACTTTGAGCGTCCTTTTAAAATCTTCTGGATTAAAGAACTGGATCCTCTGTGTAGAAATTGAACCTACCTTATTGGATCCTTTGTCATATTAGATACACACCAAAAGAATCGCATTTAAAATTATGCATTTATAATCATGTTTGCACAATAACAGAAATCACACATAATCGATCACCCAGAGAGGGATGAATTTTGTGGATCATACTAAATATCAGTCCCGTACGGGAATCGAACTCGCGACCCGTTGCGTATAATTGCCGATCACTGGACCGCTGCGCCAAACGTGTCGTCTAATTAATTAGGTGATCGGTGTGTGTCTAGTTATCTATATTTTTTTTTATCTTAGAATAACTTTTCTCTAACTATGTTACTTTAGCCCTCCTTAATTAATTAATAAGAAAAATTAATGTAGTACTTTGAAGTCAATCACAGGACAAATTAGTCGACACTTCGGACACGAGTCTATTTTAACGAAGTGTTTGTTGTTTGAGCCTGTTTGATGAAATATATATTAAAAGATTTTTTTAAAAGAAAATAGCATTTATTACTTTTGATAACTCAATAATGATCTCATAAGCTCAAATGTATGCCCCGACAGAAGATTTTAAGCTTAGTCTATGTTGGCCTTAGTCCAACTCACAGGCGTACAACGGTTTGGTTGACTTCGCATAATCTTTAAATTTATTTTATTTATTCACAGTTAGATCTGGTCACTCCACGATGTTTACCATCACTATAAAAACAAAAAAAGGACAAAAAAATTGTAGACCTTGAAACCATATTGAAAGGCCAGTGCCAAGACCACTGCTCGACCGAACCATCCAGCTCGAACTTGTATAAAAAATATTCGTCTTCTTATATTTACCTACAAAACTCGAAAGATAGCAAATAAAAACCCAACGATTTCACACTGCTATTCACTTGATCAACTGGTCAGTCATAATTTCTTCTTCCTGGTCACGTACAGACATAAAACGTACCTCAGTTGCTTTCTCGAGCCCTAAACTTTACGACAGGCAAATCTCCATTTCAATGCATTCGGCGTTCTTGCGTGATTCACGTTCTAATAAACAAGAAAACAAAGAAAAATGTTTTATTCAGAAGTTAATCACTGAAGATTGTTTCAAGTATTAAGTACTAGTGAGTTTTTATGATATAGCTGTATCATAAAACTGATATCGAACTGAGAGAACAGAAGCACAGCGGTTCTATAGGTTAAGCAGTTCACAAATTCGATGAAAAAAATAACGTGATAACCGAAAGGAATATAGAAACGATTTTGATATGCCATTAAAGAAAAATAATATATTGTCGATTTAATACTCAGCATGTACGTAAAAGTGTGTAAATGAAAGGAACTAAAGGTAAAGTACCCTTTAGTTATTTTTAAAATAAATAAATAAAAATAATAAGTCCAAACACATAATACTTATATCGTGGATGATTTTGGTGAGTTAATATTTTATTGATAATGTGGTAAACATATGTCAGATAACTAAACTAATATAACAAAGCATTTATTTACATGTGAGTGCTTACGGAACCTTCTGGTTCCTTTATAAATGTCACCTCGCCAATTTGTTACAATGGGCAACCTGATAGATTAGATCGAATCTTTACGCATACCGGCGGCACTCGCAGAAATTCATTTTATTCGCACGTCCATTTCATTTGTACGACCAAAAATAGCTAGTGCGAAATCCATCGCGTGGAAAGAGAGGTGTTTATGTGATTAGGCCTGCGGACGACGTAGGGCATTTTTCATTCGCTGGAGAGGGTGCTAACGGTGAAGGGTGCCTGGGAGACGACGTCCAAATTACCAACTGTAGCATCAATATACGTAAAGTTAAGTATTCTAAAGCTCCATAAATTACTTACTTTTATCTTGATTAGTGCTGTTATTATCATTTATTTAGTTATTATCACATATTTTACATAAAATTATTATTATTGAAGCATTGCTGAAATGGAAATCTACTTATACATATTTAACCAAACTCTTTACAATAATATTATTTTGTTTAACAATTAGTGTTGTAATCTTTTTGCATTTAATATTCACGCAAAATATATGCATAGTATAAAAGAAACTTGTATGCTTATAAATCTTTTGAATGGATCTGATTTTAATGCAGTTTTGGCAATATATAGTATTATTTAATGATACTGATAACATGTATATTATTATAATAATGAAAAGCACACGGGTGGGTGGGATTGATAATATAAATTATATAACATAAATAAAACAAATAATTATTTGATGTTACTTAATTTTTAGTTTTAGTTAAATTCAAGCACACATATAATATCTATTAGTTTAATTAAGTATGTTAGAAGGGTCATAATTATGTTTCGATAACACTTATCACGCCTCAATTAAACTTTATATTCGTAAATTTTCATTTTAATATGAACAGGAATATACAAAAATATAATAAAAATGAAATATTCTATATATTCCTTTTTGCATGTTGTATATTGAATACAGATAATCATATTTACACCATGCGATTTTAAGCAACGATGCAAGTGCGATCAATTTAAATAAAGAAAAACTTAAACTTGCTTGTACTATATTTTCAAGCGTGATGCCAACGCGGTATAGCTTCTACGAGTATACAAATACGCCACTGCATCCAATTAAACGCAATAAAAGATCTTAAGTAACTACAACGAAAACCGTGATACAATGTCACACAATCACGAAGGAAATATCTGATCCCCTAATCGTCAATAACAATAATAACTTCAATTGAAACAATTTTAAATACTACTATAAGCATGTATATGCAGAAATACTTTTGAGTCTATGAGTCTGTAGTATTCACTTTTCAAATGTAAAGGCGCGTTCATAATTTGTAGTGTATAAAGAGCCAAGAAAAACAGGGACAGTAGTCCCTGTTTTACGCATCGCGCTAGTACTCTCGCAAAGGTCAATTTGGGCGTTTACATTATTGAACATAACAATGTAACACAACAAATTCTCTGCACTGCTAATAATGCTAATTGCAATCCTCTTTGCAACATTAAATAACTCCTTCGCAAAATCTTTCACTTATCCTAAATAAATAGATATCAACAAGCTGTTTGGTGTAATACAGATAAAGTGTAAAGTGTAGAGCTGAAAAGAAGAAGAAACATGTTCATCTAAATTGGCATGCAATGAGTCGTGATGGACTACGAAATGTACCAGTTTGTAGTTGGATGAGTTGAGAGTTAATCCATAGGAATACCTGGTATCATCACGTTATATGTGAATGTGAAGTGAGTACTTACGTCAATAACTGATGAATAAGGGTGAGTTTACTATAAAATTTGTATATTAAGAGTAATATTTCAATTTAGCTATAGAGAATAAAACATGAGATAAAGGTGCAAGCGTTGCAACAATAATAATAGCTTTAGAAAGAGTGGAAAGAAAGTATTTGTAGAGCGACAAAAATTTCACTAGGGAGCGTAGCGAATTTCTCTAAATAGCTTAAAATATTTAATTCCTATTACTACATATAAAACATTTATTATGATATATTATATGTCCAAAACTAGAATCTGATACTATTGATGCTTGAAAAGTTTAATTTTCATCATCACTGTAAAAACAAAACATATTTTATTGTACAAAGAAAGACAATATAAACATAATTATGTCGAAAATTTAAAATGACATTAGCAATTATTACAAAAGTATTAGTACTAAACGTACAAGTCAGAATTCCATAAACATTATCATACTAAGCCATAAATTTGCCTCGTTTCGTCGGCTCCAGCCATCCGTCATCAAATTTAAATTTGATTGGCCATCGCTTGCCGAACCGTGATTTTATGAGTAGGCACCAACATAACACTAAACTCGAAACTCGATGTTTATGACCGATGTTAAAAGTTCAAGCATCGTATTTTTTCAAATTGGTAGAGATGTATAATTTTATATGGTTGTCAACTTTTCATTGTCATCGGCTAATTATATAGTGTAGTGTTGACAAAAATCGGTAAAACTTCTAATACTAATCAAGCTATGGGTTTATCAACTCCCATTTAACTCTACCACGGGTCAACTAAACTCTTTGTAGCAAGAGCTGATATCGAAAAGCTTTATGAAGTGTTAGAATAATTCTACCAGATTTGATTGAGTGGACACACTGAAATGTAAATTATACGTAAAAATTAGTTATCACATAATGTGTTTCTAGTCTGGATTAACAGATTAGTATAATGTAACACAGATTAGTTGTACATTAAACTGTATATAGTTTAAACTTAGTAAATGTTGATGTTTTTGAATATATAATTCCATTGAAGATTTAATGATAAAATACAAAATTTGTAAAATTTCTCAACAGGAAGTTTTTTTTTCCAGTCGGTTCGATCCAAGCAAACTTTTCTAGTTTCCTCAACTTTCATTTATTTTATTATCTCTTCGATCAACAATCGGCAACGATCGTTGATCCACAATCCCATACAGATTCTTTTATTTATTATCTCAAACATTAAAATACTTTTGTATTATATATTTAATTAATATTTTATCACTATAATTCATATAAACTCTTCGTAACAACACTAATTGCTTGAGTATCACTAACAAATTTCCCTGTCGCCATAACAATTTCTGTAGACTCATTTCTTTTATGTAGATTTACGAATCTAAATGTCACAACTAAGTGTATTCAAATTTTATTCGAAACAATACAATTGAATCTCAAATTCACAATGAATACGTAATTCTCATTTCTTCGTTCCATGTACGAGTTTCTACAGATATAAATATCTGGAGATGTTTGCTGTACCACTTCTATGCATCCTAACTGGATTAGTCTTAGATGAAGTGTTGCTGGCTTCATCGTTATAGGAATAGTATATATTTAATATTAATCAGCGTATGGTTGTAATACGACTGTGATTACACAATGTGTATAATTATAATTAAATGTATATACATTATCATTATTCTGTTCATGTATGTGGAATAAGCAAAAGAGCCCTTGGTCATTTTCCATTAATGTCTATCGTATAGTGGGCGCCACATTATTAAATTTATTGGAAATTCGGACCGCTGTGATATTGCTTAATAATTATGGATTTTACAGCGCAAATAAAATTTTGTATAGCAACCGTATAAGTCGACAAATGGCCATTTGTATTTTGCATTATCGTATATATTTTGGAGACAGCTATTTTATTCTATTTGCTATTTACTGTTTACGGGCTAGAGAATCCCTAAAAGAATTGTTCAAAGAAATTAATATTTTAACTTTAGCTAGTCAATATATATATGATAATTTAGTTTTTGTATATAGAAACTATAATAAATTCAATAAAAACAGTGATCTACATAATGTGAATACTAGAAACAAAAATAAACTTGCCGTTCCAATGTTCAGACTCCATAAAACTAGCTGTTCGTTCTTGGGGAAATGTATATCTATGTTTAACAAACTTCCGCATGGTGTCATTGATTTGCCTTTATATAAATTTAAAATCCATATCAAAAAGACACTCATGAGTACCTAAAGGTTATTATAAAGTAAGTGTTAATGATCACACTATTTGGAAATAGGGACACTATTCATAGAGCCATGTTTGGTAACAACATTATTTATAATATTGTATTATTTTATATGTGTATGTAAACATACATACGACTGTAATCGTATTAGGTATGATTGTATCTTATACTATATTGTATTTTTATGTTATATTATTATAATTATTAACATTGAAAAGAGGAGATAAAAAATAGACCTTCAGAGTTTCTTGCCTGTTCTTCTCGAGAAGGCTCTCCCAATTTCCGAGGTGTCGAGTCAATATATTTTTTCTTTTTTTTTTTCCTTATTCGTACGTACGGACAAGGTTTTTGTTTTTTTTTTATTTAAGCTTTTTTTTTTGTTTTGTTTGTTGACGTCAATAAGTGCCTGTAAAGGTCTATGTTGAATAAATATTATTTTGATTTTGATTTTGATTCAAATATTTGCTAAATCAAATCTAATTTACACCTTATATTAGAATAATTAAAATTTTCGATAAACTTCATAAGATATAATCATAATAACCATAATCGACGAAATGTGAAGCTTATGTAACCTCAGCTTATAATATTCTTCATTCGTTATTCTGCATGCATATCTTTCTTGACGCATCTATTCTTTTACAAGTAGAATAAAAATATATATCGAGAAAATTCGTGGCCATGCGTAAATGTTTATAGACTGTATTTCTTCAGATTTGGAAAATTTTCAATTAATCTTTTAGTTATATGTATAAAAATACGTTGTTAGGTGATAATTATTTGTTTCTGTGACTTTTAGTTTGAAAATAGTGTTTAAGTTTGTAAAAAGTGATGTAATAACACTGATCATGATTCCACACAAATAATAATTTTTACTAATAGTATTGATTGAAATCAGCATATATTCTAAATTCCTTTGCTAATAATTTAAACGTATGATTCCCGAGACTTCATTGTAATGGATGTGAATTAATGGTGAAACAAGAAATTGTTCCCGTCCGTACGTTTATTAATTTGTATTCCTGTGTTGTATTTTTTAATGAGAAATTTACTAACTTGGTAAGTATTTGAATCCAGCCGATGCTTCTGACTCACCAGATAAAGTAGTGAGCAGAATTACTTTGTACATAACCACAGTGCCGGCAAATTATATTACGCTAAGGCATTGCTTCTCGTTTGTCACTCTTCCAAAACCAAGAGATCAACAAGACTGGTAGATATTATTAAATTTGTTTTAACTCCAGCTTTAGAAGTGATTTTAGCAGCAAATCCTATTGTCATGAGGATTATTTTCGGCCACGATAGGTGGGGACCGTGGAGAATAGGAGCCCATTCGTTACACAAACAATTCACAAAACTCTAAGTTAGTGTTCAAACTTCAAAGGAGATTTTAATACTTAGTGAACGGTTTAAAAATTTCTTCACAATCAAATTTTAAGCCCTTAAAATGGTAGTGATTTTTCACACTAACTTTATATTCGTTTGAATGAATATCGTAATGTACGCCTCTTTTCCCCCGGCTACTTAGTATTCCAGCACCGATCCACATTCACCCAGAATTGTCACTTCTGCCAGAATAGCCTTAGTTTATTTATATGGTGGTGAAATTTATTTTGGCACAACTTTTAGTTCTGTTACGATAGACACTACATTTTATTAGAATTACCATATCAAACGACCTGCATAATTTATTATTTTATGTAGGAATGCTGGGACATCAGGTTTGCTTGTGGATATCTCTTTATAATGATCTTTTGAATGAAATATATTTTTTAGTTTATTACGTTTTCAGATAATATTAATTTTATTATTAAAAAATAATAACTAAAGCGACAGCACATCAATATATATTTTCTTTTGTGACAAGCTCAATATTACACCTTCGTACTTTGTCTGACACAGGTAGCAATATGCTCCACACGACTTGATACTGAAAAAACGTGTTCCAGATTTGCTGGTATAATATTGAATCTTGGTCGCCATTTTAAATTGATCCACGCGGGTTATAAAACAAGAACATCGCCAGTGACGGAAGGGATCATTGTATTTTGGCATCCTTTAATGCTGAGTAATCTGTAAGGTCGTTTGTAAGAAGCTTAATAACGAATTCTCTCACTTCTTATTTTGCGAATCATTAGTCATAAGCACTAAATGCTCAGTCAACGGTTTTTTGAAAAAAGAATTGTTATCTGTCATTTAATTTATTGCAGTTCCATAATTTACAATTAGAATGAATGTTTCACTGAATCTTAATAATAATTATCTGTATTTATAGTTGTAATTACATTTTACAGCCTAATATTGACATAATGCAAATACATGTCGTTTCTGTGAGATTTGCAGTCAATATACAGCACTCATAAGAACCACAGTCGACTTGTAGCAGGCTGTAAAAATTTGCATCCAATAATTTTTCTGACAAACTATTTACTATATATATATAAACTATACAAGTAACGAAACACAGCAATGTGACAATGTAGGGAACACTGGTGATTTGAAATAAATAAGAAAGTATTACTGGGGTCTATCCAAAGAAACGTCCGTGATATAGAGCCACCTCCAAGTGAATGACTGGTTATTCACTTCATTTCTCAAAATATTCATATAAATATAAATATTCATACCAAGGTTTTGTATTTATTATATTAATAAAGTTAATTAGGTTTGTGTAGTTAATAAAGTGCTTAATGTATATAGTATACCAATAACTAGTAGTAGATCGTGTTTTATGTATGAGTACTTTGTACGATTGGGATAAATTTTGTCGGTAATCTCATCCTAGAAATTTGTTTTGAAAAGTTAAGCAAATCACATCTGTGGCGTATACGCGTTACAGGAAATAGTTAGGGCGTATTATTAGATCTATTGTTAGTGAATCTAGGTGGCGAAACCGCCATATACATCATAAAAACAGTATACTACACCTATTCACGACAACAATTTATCACAAATTTAATCTCAAATACATGAAATTAAGCAAAACACTTTTGCTTTAATTATTAGATTATCCAGATATTGAGAAATTAAATTTCTTTTAAGAAAATGATAAAATTCCCACTTCCAATATGACAGGACGTCGTCGCCATCGTACGTCGGAAAGGACAGCAATTGTCAAGAAACACTGACATACCTACAACAGAAAAATTTCAATACTTATTGAAGTATGCTGACTATTCCTTAAACTCGATATATTGATAAATGATGGCAAAAACTAAGACAAAGTTTTGATATTCAATTACTAATTAAAGAGGATAAATTAAAGTATACAGCTGTATGTATTAAATGAATTTGTCTAATCCTGGCTACTTCACGCGACCGGACTCAATCAAATGAAGATCGATGACGTTTCTCGCTGTCAGTTTGACAGTGCTGTCCTGACATGGGTTCAGTTTGGGTATCATAATTCGGTGAAACGGACAGTCGAGATATTATTTAACAAGATTAAATCAAATGTCTATTTCAGTCTCTCTACTATTGGAAATTTCTGGAATTTTAATCTTATATGACTAAGCATATCTTATATCCTACCTTTTAATATTTATTTCTGAGTAGAACTTTTTGTATATACACTAATTATGTGAACGGTGGCTATATAGTATGACGGTCGTTGGTAGATCGAATCAGAAACAATAATATTTGAAAGGGACACCGACATAGCCGGAAGCATTACAGAACATAATTGGCAGTGAGCAGGGCACATTTCCAGCAGAAAAACAGAAAGTCATTGGCACTGTAAGGTCTAGGACCTTAAGCGGTAGATATAATAGGCCAGTCATTAAAGCCTGAAACCCGAAAGAAATTACTAACTCGCTAAAAGGTTGAGGGGTCATTAAGGAAGGTGAAATACCTTACCGTGTGATTTTGCAGCGCTCTGGGGTGTACGGAAAGGGTTGAAAAGGGGTGAAAAGTGTTTTTTGTTAATAACATTGTCAAAAAAATTAGTAACATGCTGCAAACTTAGAATTAGGTTGTTCTCATTGTTTTGTAACGTGTATTAATTTTGCAGCGTTTTGCAATGTACGGAACATTGTTTATTATTAAAAAACAGTAAAATTTGTTAATAACAAGGGTAATAAAATTAGTAACACGCTGCAAATTTGGAATTAGGTTGTTCTTACCAATTCGTAATCTCTATTAATTTTGCAGCGTTTTGTTACATAAGGAACATTGTTTATAATTAAAAAACAATGATATTTGTTAAAAGCAAGGGTAAAAAAAATAGTAGCTCGCTGTAAATTTGTAATTACATCGTGTACAGCATTTTAGTAGCAACTATCAAATTTGCAGTGTTTTGTAACAAACTGAACATTGCTTAATACTATATAAACAATTATTTCAGGTAGTAACAGTGGTCAAAGAGTCAGTTAAGAGTTGCATTGTAGAGAAAGATATGCCGCCACAAGTGTTTTAGAATAGCGTTGACAACATTTTCTCTACATTGCAACTCTTAACTGCCTGTTGCACCATTTTTAAATCAACAATTTTTGTCGTCTGGTGAATAAATCTGTACCTTTAGTGAAAAGGGATTTAACTCGACATAGATCGAAATTAATTTTATTAGAGATTGTTAATCTCTGAAAAATTAGCTATTTTTGTATGTAATCGGCGTATTTCTAGGCCGTATATAAAAGAAAATAATTAACCCATTATGAGATATTTTTTGTGGTTATTGATGTCTATGTACGTACTACATGTCTACTTTTAACAAATTGAAACGGATTGTTAATTCATTATTTTATTAGGGCAAAAGTATGACTCGTGTTACTACTTTTTACACAATCGAATTTGTTTAGATCGAATTTGTGTAAAATAATACAAGAAGACTTAAATAAATATACACAAAACAAAATATGTTATGTAGGTTTGTGAAAACGAATGTAATTTAATTTACAACATAAAAAGTAAAAATTATTATTTCTTTTTATTTCGTGTCTAATGATCCATTTAGAATAATATCATTAACCACAAAAGGTTCGTACACGTGTAAATCAATATAAATTACTTAGGTTAAAAACATTTGAAAATCGCAACGATCATTGTGGTTACGGTATTGGTGTAAAATGATATAAGATAGCCGAAAATTTAAAAAAATATGGTCACGTTACTAAAAGTTTGCGAAGTCGTGCAGCAAGCTACAAATAAATATCACATGCACGACTACAAATAGTTGAGGAACATATAAAAAAATTTGCAGCCTATGAAAGTCATTACTCGCGTTCTAAAACTTCAAAAAAATACCTCAGTCCGGATCTTACCTTTGAAACAATGTATCGCCTTTACGCCATTGAAAATGACAATCCCGTATCCAAAACTGTTTAGAAACAAGGTTTTGAAGGAGTTTAAGTCTTTGAAAGACTTAAATTTATCATTTAAGAAACCAAGAATAAATACATGTAATCAATGCAACCTATTACAAATTAAACTAAAATACTTGACAGATAACGATGAAGTACAGGCAGTTCAATAGCAACTAAATCAGCATCAAGAAGATTATGAAAGCGCCTACAATGAAAAACGTCTTGACAAGATGATTGCTAAGAGTAATTCAGAAACCTATGTGACTTGCAGACATATTACTTCGGTTTGTGTGCTTTTGACTTGCAGCAATGCTTACCAACTCCGATGTTAAGTACTCAATCAGCTTTTATAAAACGGCGCTATGGGTCTTCAACTTGACAATCATGGATTGAAAACAGATAGAAACCTTAGTTACTATGTGGGTTATATGTGGGGCGCTGGAATATTAGGATTATAGACACCAGCGGAAAGAAAACTATTAAATATACTTACGACAAAAATGGGTTTATTTTTATTAAAAACAATTCAACACAATCATAATTCTTTTTTTTTTAATAGACAAGAGAAATTGTGACACATATTAGTTTTTCTTTTTATGACAGAAATCAACGATAAGATAGGCTAAGCTTTGTTGCAACCTTAACACCCTTCCTCAACAAAACTAGCTGTTAAATTATCAAAAAAAAAACGTTATTTATTAAGAATGAGGCATATCTGCTACCTAATTTATAAATTTTTAGTTATGTAACATTTAGACCAATTTTAAAACATAATTTTTGGAACTGGTTTTTTTTACTCTTTATAACCTTTGGTAAACAGCTAACTGTTCATTTGTTGTAATATGTTCTAACACTAAGAGCCTTCACTAATCTTTTGTTTTACAAAATGGTATTTAAATCTATATGTTTAAGTCTCTTATTTTCACAATTTTTAGCAACTTGAATGGCTGATTGATTATCAACATATATTTTAAAAATTTTGGAATGTAGGTTAAGCTCTGAAAGTAGGTTATGAATCCAACAGGCCTCTGCAACCCCTTTCCCCAACGCTACATATTCCGATTCAGTCGAAGAGAGAGATATGCATTGTTGTTTTGAACAACACCATGACACAGTGCAGCCGTACACTTTCATAATAAATCCAGAAGTAGACTTTCGATCACTTTTGTCACCGGCCCAGTCAGCATCGGTATATCCCAAAAGTGGAGTGTCTTCATCACTCTTAAATAATAGATTGTAATTTATAGTGCCCTTTAAATATCTCAGGATACGTTTCAGCGCTTTCCATAGGGCTTCACTAGGTGTAGACTGAAATCTTGACAGATAGTTCAAGGCAAAGCATATGTCTGGCCTAGATCCTAACATGACATACATAAGGCTACCAATAAGTCCTCTACATTTCTTGGTTAAACTATCATCAGTCGATATCTCTGAACTAAGATCAATACCTAATTCAATAGGTGTTGCTACTGTGTTACAATCTTGCATATTATATCTTTTAAGAATATCTTCTATGTACTGCTTCTGGTTCAATTCTATAGTATCTCCCTTTTTTACTATTTTTATACCTAAATATTTTAAATTATTTGTACCGAGACATTTCATTTCAAATTTAATTTCCATGGCTGTCTGTAACTTCATTATATTATCTGTATTTTTTCCTAATATGAGTATATCATCTACGTACAATAGGACATACAGGTTTTCATTATTCTTATAGTACAAACAACAATCAGCTTCACTTCTAAAAAACCCTTCCTTGATCATAAAATCATTAAACTTATTGTTCCACATTTTCGGTGATCTTTTCAATCCGTATAACGACTTTTGCAATTTTAGTACTTTACAGGGATTACGACATTCTTTCATACCTTCAGGCATTTTAAGATACACCTCTTCTTCAATGTCTCCATAGAGAAAGGCACTCTTCACGTCCATTTGTAGCATGTTTAGTCTGTGCTTGCAAGCCATTGCCAAAAGTATACGTAAAGTTGTCAATTTCGCTACTGGTGCATATATTTCGGAATGATCAAACATCTCCTCTTGTTGAAAACCTCGCACCACAAGTCTTGCCTTATATTGCTCATGTCCATTCTCTCCTTTCTTTATTTTGAAAACCCATTTGGTATCGATAGTCTTCTTTCCGGCTGGTAATTCTGTCTCAATCCAAGTTCCATTTCTTTCTAATGCATCGAATTCAGCATTTATGGCCTCTTGCCATTTCTGTCTGTCACTCCCTTGAGTTGTCATTTTATATGTAATTTCACTATCTTCATTGACTACCATAAATCCTGTATAATAATCTTCAAAACGCTTAGGCATAACAATTTGTCTAGTTCTGTTACTTGCTTTTTGTCCTGATTCTGTGACTTCCACAGGGTTCGTAGTTGACTCCTGTCCAGATGCGGTACTAACTGCTCGTATTACCTCTTCTTCAAAATTTTCTTCGTTCTGTGTTTTACGTTTGTCCTCAACTTCTTTAAAAGGTTCGAACTCTACTTCATTATCCTCGTATATGGGTGACATCTGAAAAGTTTGAGTTTGCATTGTCTGTTCTTGTACCACCTCATTTTTCTTCTTCTCTTCTTGACCTGTACAACTTTTACAAAATATGACATCCCTGTATATATCAATTATATTAGTATCTGGATCCCACACTCGATAGCCTTTACAGTTCTCTCCATATCCCACAAAAATACCACGTTTACCTTTCGCGTCCCATTTAAGCCTTTTCTGTTTAGGTATGTGAGTGTACACTTGTGAACCGAATTGGTGAAAGGTATTTATGTCAAAAGTTTTATTGTATATGAGCTCATATGGAGTCTTGTTAGGTACCTTCGTAGGTCCAGTCCTGTTAATTACAAACGCAGCTGTACTCACTGCTTCTGCCCACAAACTTTTATCTAGTCCTGCCTCTTGTAACATCGTCCGTCCTGCTTCCACCAAAGTGCGCATCTCTCTTTCTGCTCGCCCGTTCTGCTCTGGCGTGTAACTCACAGATGTTTGATGAATGATACCATTCCTGTTAAACAAAGTCATAACCTCTTTATTCATAAACTCTGTTCCATGATCACTCCTTACAGTTTTAATTTTATAACCTGTATCATTTTCAAATTTATTTATTAATATCTCAATCTTCTCTTTTGTTTCGGACTTCTGTTTCAAAAAATATAAAAATCGATAACCACTGTAATCATCTTTACATAATAAGAAATAAGCAGAGCCTCCTAATGACCGTTTTTCCATAGGGCCACACAAGTCCACATGAATCAATTCACCTGGGGAACCAGCCCTGTTAAAACTATTTTGAAAAACTTGCTTATGTTGTTTGCCCTTAATGCAAGCTTCGCATTGTTCAATCAGCCCTTCGACTTTTACATCATTTCTACATAAAATATTTTTTACATGGTTATAATTCTGGTGAGCCAATATGCTATGCCATTCATTTACACTTTTAGTGGTAATTAAAGCTATCTTTCTATTGAATTTAAAATCCATTATAAAAAGATTTTCTTTTCTCGACGAGGTGCATGTTACGTGGTCATCTTTCACAAATTTACATTTATCGCTACTTGAAATCATTTTATAGCCTCTATCGATAGCACAAATAACTGAGAATAAATTTACTCTAAGATCTGGCACATATAATACATCTAAAAGTACAGAATCAATATACTCACAACCATTAAACGCCTTCACTTCTATTGTACCTATTCCACATACTTTCAATTGCTTACCATCTCCAATTGTGACCCATTTATTCTGAACCTCCTTAAACATAGTGAAAAGATCTTTTGACTGACACATATGCTCGCTGGCCCCTGTATCCATTATAAACTCATTCGAACAATCACCATTCATAATATAGGCATTAGGAGCCTTATGATATTTATTTTGTCTTGCCCTGCAATCTTTAAAAATATGACCTACTTTGCCACAATAATTACATTTTTTACTTCTACAGTCTCGTTTAAAATGTCCATGTTTACCGCACTCGAAACACTTGACACTGACACTTGAAACACTTGCACTCTCCTTTTTATCTGGGAACTTTCTGATGGCTCCTCGCGCTTGATTCTGTTTGCTTAGTAATGCCGTTGATATATGCTCTGTATCTGCTTCACTCATCCCATTACGCTCCTCCTCTACCAGCAAACGAGTTTGCAGGCTGCTCAACGTCTGTTCCGAAGTGGCAACGGACTCCCAAGCTGACACGAAATGCTTATATGACTCGGGTAAAGACATAAGAATTTTAGTAATTATCATCTTTTCTGATATCTCTTCGTTCATAGATTTAAGTTTGTTGACAAGTGTGTCCACATTTGTCAGATATTTCGACATTGGACCTTCATATTTGAGATTGTAGAACTTCTGGTGTATCAAATGTACCCCTACTTTTGATTTGGAGTCGTAAACGAATTTAATTTCTCCCACATTTGGTAAGCTGTTTCACATGTAGCTAAATAAGTAAGAACTCCCTCATCCACTCTCAAAACGATTAATTCTTGTGCTTTTCTGTCCATATCATCCCACTTTTCAATCTCGGCTTTATCTTCTGACTTCGTTTTCTGCTCCGTTACAACATGATATAGTTTACGAGCCTTTAACATCACAGTTGTTTGCAATTTCCATGCCGGCCAGTTGCTATCGCCGAGAATCACAGTTCGGCTGTTCTCCATTTTGATCCTGACGTTTCTCCTCAAGTTCGGCTTGTTAGAACCGACTACACACGTATTAGCATGTGCGTAAAATACACGTCGTGATTACTTTTCTACTATTGACTTTTGATCTGGGCCCATAACCTATTAGGATTATGACACCAGCGGAAAGAAAACTATTAAATATACTTACGACAAAAATGGGTTATTTTTATTAAAAACAATTCAACACAATCATAATTCTTTTTTTTTAATAGACAAGAGAAATTGTGACACATATTAGTTTTTCTTTTTATGACAGAAATCAACGATAAGATAGGCTAAGCTTTGTTGCAACCTTAACACTGAATCCAGTGGGGGCAAGAAGCTAACCAAATAGCGTCTTGTTTATACGATTTTTAAATAAGAGTAAGGTTACCGTTGCACCATCCAATATCAAACCAACCTAATTATGAATTCAGACTCCTGTTCAGGTCAAATAAAAATTCAATTGTAACTACAGCATTGATAGCTCTTAAAGATTCGGCACAGCTATCGACTATAAATCATAAATTCCTCATTCCTGGGCTACCCACATGGAAGTCGATAGTGACCATGCATTAATAGAGAAAGCAAAAAAGAGAACATCTATGAATACTCGTATACACCATCCACGCGATTGGTGCCAGTTAGTACGGACAGCTTCTAACCGAAGTAATATCTTTTCCGTAATTGAAATGGATAGTAATAATTTTTACGATTTTGCAACATTCACAAAACAACATTTATTGGTAAAAAAAACACAACTCAATTGGCCAAAAATTTACTTGGACTGACATACGGAGTATGAATTTTGTTAACAACCAATTTTTGCAATTCACTTATAAAACTAGTTTTAAAGATATGTCATACACAAAGAGAAACAAAGATTATGAATTTGTTACAATCGATACCCGTCGAAAAATGTCACAGTGGATCAAATCCTATAACAAAACAATTAAAGAAGGATTTGATATCTTTTTTTAGAATATATAGATCAGGGTTTCCCAACCTTTATTTCACTGAGCCTCGCCAATTCAAAAATAATGTTCTCATGCCCCTTAAGTTTAAAAACATTAAAAACACATAATTTTTTTTTACAACTAAATTATTTCTTTGAATTAATTACTTTCACTTTAGGTAGATATCCTAGTTTTATTTTATTTATTAAATACTAATGAGATACTTGAGCTTGCATCTTCTGTACCAGTATGTCGATTCTGGGTTAGTGTGTATTGCGCTTAAGTACTCGATTACGCCCCACCTGGTATTCCACTACGCCCCCCAAAGGGGGCATGCCCCCCTGGTTGGGAACTCCTAATATAGATCCTTGTGTACAGTCTTTTATCATCAATTATTGACAATTGAAGATTTGCATGATATACTCGTATATCCCGACTTAGCATCAAATGAAGATGATTTATATTAGAGTATTACTTTGTAAATACTAATCTGTTGCATAATTAAAAACGGTCTAATTAGTACAAAGCCGTTAACTACGAGTACTTATTTGAGTGAATGTAATAACTTTCTTCTTTAAATGTGTACGGACTTGGTTTAAATAAATAATAAATATAAGTAAACTGTTGTCTATTGAGATATAGTTAATTAGGTAGGTATTAAGTTTTCTTTTATACGGTTTTGTTAAATAGTTATTTTGATTGTTTGATTCAGGTGATTTTTATCTAGCTAAAACAATGCTAAGACACATTGATCTCAAGTTATTTGAAATACTAAACAGACTTGTTGATATTATCTAATCAACACGTCTAATGAGTCTATGTTGTGTTGAAATAAGACACAAGTTATAAGCATAGATCTGAACTTATTTTAAATTAGTTACGAACAAACGTTGATTATGCACAATACTGATCTCTTTTTTAAATTAAGATTTATTTTTCCCACTCAAATGATAGCTGTTAAGACTTATCACACGCTTAACTTATAATTTTAAAGAAGCGTAATATATATTTTTTTTAATTTTGTTTTCATTTTATGAATATACCTCTATAGCCGAAAGGCAAATAATAAGGCCTAATATTGTTAAGTCTGGGGTTCGATTGTGGATGGGGTCATTGTAGAAAACAAACTTTACTATGTTACTATTGTAACTCGGGATTAAGAAACCGTTGTTGTTTTCAGAAACATACTTGACAAACATAAATAATCAATTTTATATTAATATATATTTTAATAATTACATAATTGTAATGATGAATAAAATCTAATTAATTAATAAATATAAATTAAATCCAATAAATTTGAGAAGTTATTAATTAGATTTTAGACTTAATTTATACCTTATTCCGTTAACCACTTAAATCACTACACACATAATTATCAGTATACTTCTATAATACCTACTTGTATAATCGTTATAAAGTTAATTAGATTAGATTTCGCATTTTGTTTTCCCACAAAATTGGTGTAAATCGATTTAAGTGACAATATTTAAACGATTAGCCTTAAAATAACCTGAAATAATTATTCCTTATATAGTAATTAGTAATATTATATATATTGTTTTACAACTTTTTAAAAAAGTGAAGAAACAATAAAATATTTACAGAAATAATATGATATGTATCATTTTACACTTCAATAAAAATTCAATACTGTGTATAATGATTTACGTTCTATTATATCACTTTACACTAATATAAAGTTTCGTGATGTGTGATTTAACTGGGTTTATTATTTAATTAAAAAAAAACCACTTACATTATTTTCCAAACTAGTACAATACCTGACTATTTCTAACATTATATTTCAACAAAAAAATATTGCGCCATGTTATCTCCAATAGTCATAAAGCAGGATTTTTTTAAACTTCAAATGCCCCTTCACTGAAGATACAGAAATATGTAATAACTAGAGTTTACTTAATAATAATTTTATTTTACTTAAAAAGTAAATATTAAATAAATATTTCATACACTCACACCAATTAGCCTAGTCCAAAGTAAGCTCTGTAAGGCTTGTGTTATGGGATCTATAGGGTTAACGGATAGACATACATATTTTATATATATGTAAATAAAGAGTAAATACTACTTCAACAATACTAATTCAGCTTAAGATTTGTGGAACTAGAAAATTAAAAAAAATACAAAGAAGCTACCTTCGTAAGTAGTGATTTTGATGTTATTCATTGAGGAAAGAAAGGAAAAGAAAGAAGATTATCTGCCAAGTTTGACAGAAATTTCATACCAACCTAGGGCCTTAGATAAAATATCATTCGTAGTCGTTTCGTTATCGAAATCGTTTCGATATCTAACAACAATGAATAAAAATGTTTACAAATATTTCGGTCTAACGAAACAAAGGCAAACGTCATCATTAGTATCACTTTAGCTACTGGCCTCGGACAGATAATATTGTTTCTTACATACCTTTGCTGTCACAATAAGATGTCAATCAAACTTAGTGTTAACAAAAATTTTTACATAAATTAGTCATTTATTTGTTTATTAACGGTCTAGATAAAACTTGCATTCATCCATCTTCGTTCTCTATATAACTTTCTGTTTAGGGAGATGACGAACAAGAGCTTTTCTGGTGGCTGTAAAAAGTAATAACGCTATACACATCTATAAAAATGTTGTAATAATAACTGACATACAAATTAAATTAAGTAACCGGCTAGCACGTCAACATATAATAATGACTAATGATACAATATTTTCCTTATACTTATATTAAATATCGTTATTATATACAATATAGGCTTCGCACGCGCAAGCCTATGTCAATCAAATTGTCTGCTCACATTCTAGTCAAAGTAATATCTTTGACAATTTCTGTAATTTCTAGCACTCATATGTTATAAGCTCTATAGCGTTATAATTAGCTCATATCAGATCCTACCAAGGGACACAAACTTACCTCTACTATATTAGGACGATTAGGCCTTACTCAACCATGGCTTACTATGGAATAGTGTTATTTCGGTATTATTGAAATTTTTTTTTCAATCTATGAATGCGACTCGGACAACCTTAAAATGTTATGACTAGGGATTTTCTGTAGTCTGACTATTGTACTCAACGTAACTCTTACAGTTCCATCTTAAATTTCAATCTGTAGGGTCTTTTTATGTCGTTTCAGGATCAGCGAATTAATATTTAAGGAGCATATACGTTACATTACTTGGACCCTAGGTACTTATTTAAGACCTATAAGCATATCACCACACCCTCTGACACACCATCCTGACGAACAGTCTCTCTTATTCTGTTACCTAGCTGTAGACATAATGGCGATACTTGATTAAAAAATAAACTTCAAACAAATCAAATTCGAAAATTAGAAAAATACATTAATTTAAGTAAAATAATAAAACGATATTGAATCTAATCGAATTCACATGTATTAGTAATTTAGTATCTTAAAAAATAATCTCTGTTCATCTTAAAGTTCTTTTGGAATATTTATAATATGTTATGACAGTAAACTTAAATTGAAATATTTAAATTATATAATAGATTAATTCATGCTACAGTTTGCAAAAAATTATATATATGCTTTGCAAATTACATATCTTTTACATTCAATATATTCTGTCATCAAATATTTCCCAGTATTGTATTTGAGGTGAACTTTTAAATTAAAACCATAAACAAAACAGCTTTTGTCGTAGATTCTAATTAACCTTGGAAAATTGTAGTGTCAACGGAGGGAATGAAATATCGTGTAATTAGTGACCTTCCTGCATCGGCTCGGTATAGGAGTTCCATTTTATGGGATTTCCAGAAAGCCCCGCCTGTATAAAGGCTGAAACCTGCTTCCCATTTTGAATGTAAATTAAAATGTTTATTTATGCCCGGGGCATTTATTTCTGTAATTGGTTTTATGTGTTGATGGGCAATTCTTGATCTACTGTACGAGTAATTTATGTCAACTTTGCTTTTATTCCTTGTATATTTTTTCATAAAAATATTTTCATATTCGATTTAATGATATTCTTGTTTAAATAATATGAATTAAATCAAGTAAGTGCTTGCTTTTATAACCGTATTTATTATATTTCCCGTCACCCACGTTTGTAATAAAAATAAGCTATACAGACGGAAAATATTGACACGACAATCATAAAGGCCAAAGAAATTGGGTGCCTATGTGAAACGTAAAATTTTATGAAGCAGAAGCGACAATCTAGGTATTCATGTAAATTTTATATATGGTATTGACCAGAAAAGTTGTACTGTGACTGAATACTAATATCACTATAATACAAAGATAGAATTAATTAAAAAAGTATTATTTGTAGAATAAAAGAATAATTAAATAAACCGTTTGATATGAATTACTTTAATTTAAATTATTCATTATTTAATTAGAGGCCATAATTTAGTTCTAATATAGTATTTGCGAATATTACAGAATTCATAATAGCCTATGGCCTCAAATGAAATTTTAACACTTTTCTTCGTCTACCTCATTAAAATAACAAAATACATTATTTTTGGTTTCAGCATAACTATGCTGAAACTTTATTAATTACCATATTAATAGAATGAAAAGATACGTGTAATGCTATAAGTGATACCAACACAATTAATCATAGTAATTAAAGATGGTAGTTTAAAAAAAGGTAAAAAATAGAAAAATATACATTTAATTGTTTCTTAAAGTATTCGCTATAATATCTTATATTCTTTTCCATGCGCTTAAAACATTTTTTTCCCTCATAGTAGGGGTAGTCGAAATCGGTGTTTTATAAAATTCTGCTGCTTCTTCACTGAACTAAAGAAATGGTGCTTAAACCGGAATTATATAGTGATTCAAAATTTCCATCTTCTATTTCAAATACTCTATCTTCGATAAGTGTCAAGCGGTGGATGAATGGATGATGAATATTAAATTGTCAATCATATAATTTTAGGCTTAGTATAATCGATACAAAATATTCTTTTGCGAAAATCAGCAACAGTAATAAATTAAGTACAGTATAAAAAATCCTTTAGAAGACTCTTGGGATAATTGCCTCAGTATTTAGTTGAATGTTAATATGAACGAGTAATCGCATAACACTGGGAGCCGGCGGCCCACAAATTACAACCTTTCTTCAACAAAAAAGCTGAACGAAATTCTCCGATCCCCGGGGCTATTATAATTAATGCCATTTTTAACTAAGTTCCAGTTGAAAATGGAAATTTCTCACAGATTGCCACTGAATAAGCCCGAGGGGTAGCCTGTTGTACCGTCGTATTAATTTTGTAGTCAGTGTCATTTTACCAATTGTTTTATGAAAATTCAGTTGGCTCTTGATCAGTAATTATTTTATTTTTCTTTCAACTTTATTAATGTAATCATTAATAACTACTAAACCATTCACAAAAGACTTATGCTTGAAATCAAACAGTGCAGAAAATTTTCATCTGGCAATAACAAATCTAACAATTACTTACTTTCACCATAAATACGGTTACAATTACAAATAAACTAAATATTACATTTAAATTTTTATTATTAATTAATTTAAATTTATCATTTTGTAATAATTTTCATTATTTTATTTCATTATCGCGCCAATCGGCTGTCAAATATTCTTGTGATTATAATTATAATTAGAACCAAGACGCTGTGATTACATTACACAAAGTAGGTATGGAGACAACACAATTTCTAAAACTTTCGCTTACTATTAGTTGAATGCTTGTATACCGGGCTATTGATAGGTACAACAAAATAAACAAAGAAACCTCATCTGTTTGTGACAGAAAAAGATATGCTTGCGTAAAAAGTAATCAAGTAAGGGAAATAAATTGAAGAATTCTGTCAGAAAGCAAAAGATTTTATTTTGTGAGATAAAGATAAGATTTAGAACTATTTCACGTATTTTAAAGATTACTAAAGTATTGCAGCCTATAAGACACGTTCTGGTAAATACTTAACTAATAATTTAAAAAAATAGGATGGTAAAATCAAACGAGCTAAACACAGAAAAAAAAATAATACAGATGAATTTTTTTTTACAATTGAGCAATATTTTAATAAGCAGAATGAGCAAGTATGTGTTCAAAGCCCTAAAAAAGTTTCTGGATTAGTTAACAGAGTAAAAAGTGGATATTATTTGACTTCATTATTAGTTATGTTAGCTGTGAAGGAGTGACAGAAACTTATTTGTATGAAAAATATCAAAACATCGGCACAAGTGTATCAAGATATAGTTCTTGAGAAGAAGACTCAACCCCTTAATGTAACGCTATGTTTCATAACCAAGAAGGAAACTCAAGAACCATCCTTTTTGCAATACTCAGTACCGGATCATAAAAATCGATCCACTGAAGTTTGCTTGGAAACAACGTATCCAACTTTATCAGAGTTGAAAACTGGCCGCCATCTAGCCCCGATCTTGATTCACTCGATTATGATATATAGGCAGTTTTAAAAAGTATAATGATTTGCTCTAAACACCATGATAATTTGAACTTCCTAAAGCAATCAATAAGATTGGTAGCAAGAAGAACGTTCCCTTGGGAAGAGAAACATATTGCTGTGATGGAACAATGGAAGACACTTGACACTTATATAATGTTGTATTCAATAGAAAAACTATATTTAACCTTGTTTAATAATTTGTGATTCTTAGGGTGGGCCTATGTCCAATAGTAAGCATCTGGCAGCTGAAAGGATGATGATGTTGACATGTGAAAATTATAAAATTAAAGTGGCCAATTTTTTTGTTTCATACAGAAATTTGTTTTTTTTTTACTAATGTCTATAATATATTTTAATATAGTATTATATTGTAAAGGGTTCAAGCTTTGAATTAAAATAGTTATAGAGGGTTAGGAGAAATCTGTCGCATAACATAATACCTAAATTTGCCCTGCACAAGAACCTTATATTTATTGCCCAAATTGAAACATATCAGCAAGAGACATGGATGTAGGGATTATTGCTATTTTCAATTCACATTATTGATCTTTCATATTTTACAAATAGCTTTTATGATACAATACTGTTTGCAGATAACGCTTACGCGATAAAGGATGCATACTCTGACGATGTGAATAGTACACTATCTATAAAAAAGTATTACACTGTTTAAATTGATATATTTGGATATATGATTTCTTGTCAAATGGACGTAGTTCTCCTGCATGAGCAGTATATAATATCAATGCAGCAAGATTGCCTTATTATAGTAATTTTAGAATCATGTTTAATAAAATACAATTTTATTAACAAAATACCCATACAGAAAATAATCTTGTATTTTAAAAATGCGCATAATTTCTTTTCGAAGATAACGTCAGGTTTGTCAAATAACTCTAAAAATGCAAAACAATATAGGGCGTAATAAAAAATAAACATATTCAATAGTGATGTCATTGAAAAAGTAATCTTATGTGATTGTAACATTACCGTTATAAATTTCCGATGAATTTTGTAATAGCAGGCATGGTTAAAAATTATAGTTTGCTAAGGAGAAATATACTAAATAATATAAATATATGCAATATTAATACAAGCCAAAATACCTAAATTAAAAAGTTTCAAGATTAATTGTTTTAGAAGAGGTAAAATATTCAGTTTATTGAAATAATCAAGTATGCTCTCTCGGACAAACCATAAATGGTTTTGCAGGAAACTAATACCAAAAATATATATTCTTATGAATAATTTAAAAAAGAATATTTTTAAATCCACTGAGTATTAGGAAATTATTTTAAGCAACAAAATTTCTCTGATTCTTGGCTTGCTGACTAAGAACTGCTATCGTAAAAGATGTTGTACCCAATGTAGCTAATGCACGTGATTAATCGTTGTACAGACCAGGTATTACAAAAGTCAGATACATTGTTTGAGAAAAGCGGTAACGTGGAAATAGATAATTTCAGAAGACTAAACAAAATGAAAATACTTCTGACATTCAAATCGATGTTACAAATAATGTATTATATATATTCTATTTAAAGAGTAAAAACTCTCAGTAGCAGAGTAATTATTCTCCATGTACTTATTTGATTTTAGAGAATATTTCTCGGCGGCAGATAATCATCTAGTGAATTTTGATCAAAGGAAAGGAACTAACGAATTCATCTACTTCTAGCCACCCTGACCTAAATAATAAAGTAAACAAACGTAAAAAATAATCGTAAACGTAATCTTTTTCAAATATGATTTCCTAAAAAGACGAATTAATTCTTATGAAGCATTATTGTACAAATATATCTTCTAATAATTAATAATTTCGACTCAGTATTTCATTAGTAACCTAATTATTTTGTTTCCTGTCCTTCTGTCAACGCCTTGATTTATTTGTTTCAGATATTAGCTGTAATTGTTGCGTAAGTCTAAGCGATTTTCCTGAAAGATATTGATATATATTTGCCTTAGAGTCATATAGTGGTAGTTATCGCATAGTTTGAACAAAATTTTTTTCAGTTTTGTTACATAAGTATCTTAGACATTATTTATATCATTAATTAAATTGTATGTTTTTTGTTCTTTCTAATAATGTCGGAAAATTGTCTCAATGAAACGTAGAATTTCTTCTGAGTCATGATATATAAAAAGAAATATTTATAATGATTAATTCACGTTCTAATAAATTATGTAACGCGTTCTCATAAATATTATTGTGTGTTCATTCAAGATGCTTAATCATATACCACGACATCAATTCTACCTAATCGTTTGATATTCGTGTACGACGATATATTATTTCATTTTGTTTATGACTTATTTGATGGTTTAATTGATTTTGTTCAACGATTGTACAATTCCCTGTCGCAGGCAAAACAATTACGTACATTTCATTCAATAGCTCGTTTCTCGTGAGTTAAGCTTTCTTTTATGGCATCATTTTGAGTTTACCTTCGGGAATATTTGATCGCCTGACATCTTAATTATAATGCTGGAGTGGCTTTTGTGAATTTATAATTTTCAGTAATATTTATTGTGTGTACGTGTTCTTCTAATATACACACATATAGCAACACCTTCCATCGTAGGTGGGTCGTAAGAGATTTCTTTTTGAAATGGGCCACACCACAAACACATATGATTTTTTAAATATTGTCATTTTTTATGTTATTTATGTTATGTTGTTATGTTAAACTGTTAAATTAATAAAGTGGTAGAAGTCTAATAAATAAGTTTTATGAAGACTCAATATAATAGGAGGCCCGCCTATTTCCACTATCTGGACAATTCGTAGAGGTATAATTGCATTATATTCCCTTAGTGAGCAATTACGACTTCCTTGGAAAGAATGAGAGAGCGGTAACACTTATATTCTAAATCCATTACCGCACACGCAAGCTAGATTCCAACAAGAAATATTTAATTTCCGTCTTTGTAAAGGTCATGTATGTTTTGGTTAAGTCTACATTGTGGTTGCTACAAATAATTTTTAAATATATCGCAATCTACCACATTTTTGCCCGATGCTGCCATACTAAGTGCATTGATGTATTAAACTAAGTACTTTAACACTAGTAATTTATAAGTGTTTCTCCTTAGCGCAATATATATGTAGTGTATTATCTGTTAAGCCTTTATTTTATTCCGCTTCCTAAATACCTAGTTATTTTGTTGAAAACAGAACATTATAATTACAAACTACCTTGTTAAATTACAATGATGCTTGTATGCTAATTAAGAATTTCCGTGTGCAATGAACTCCCAGATGTAACAAAGAGCGAAAAAATTCGCAAATGAGATACGCAAACAACATACCGCGTTTGTTTTAATTGACTCACATGAAAAAGGCGGCAATCCAAAGAGTTTTGTTGAATAAAAATGTAAGTATCGCGAGCCAAAGGCTCAATTACGCAATCAACGAAGCCCGTAATTGTGTTCGAAAATCACACGAGTAATCGAACGGGGTATTTTTGCAGTGCATATCTTTATTATACAAATGAAACTTTGAATTGAGAATCCAGTCACATTATTCATTGTTAGTCCTCAAGGATTGGTATATATTAAAAATGTATATTCCATCTTTTATGGCAATCGTTGCGATTGTGTGCGTAATATAGAATGAGCATGCATTTTTTTTTTCATTTCTAACTCGATATAATGCAATAAAATCTTTGACAAATCTCCAAGGAAAGATTTTTTACAATGAAACATGTAAAAAATAATAACTATTAAAAATTGCAGATTCCTTTTAAATGAAACAATGTATTTTATGTGCATCGTGCGGAGGGCATAGTAATTTCATAGTGCACTTGATACCTGTCTATCTAACCGTCAACTGTGTTTTCTGTAACTTTGTATTTTTGTGATACCGAATATTTTCCGACATTTTGGGTGTTCCACCATATTGGATTAAGAGTGACGTCACATTATGTTTCTAGTTGTTCTTAGTGCTACTTAGCTCTTTTATTTGATACCCATATTGAAGGAGTCCATTAAAAATAATTTACGTCCGGTTTAAACATCCCCAATCTACTGAAAAATCTCCAACTAGCCGCCGACTCACACGGAGCCTGGTTCACCAAATGGCGAATCGAGGTCAACCCCGATAAGAGTGCAGCAATGTACTTTCATCGCGGTAGGGCTCGAATAGCCACCCCCGACCTTCAGTCAATAAAACTTTTCGATAAAAGTTGCAAAACCAAATCAATTACTTAGCAGTTACGCTCGATAGGAAGCTAACGTTCAAACCTCACATCGAAATAGTCCGCAAACGCGCAGCCTTCATCTTAGGTAGACTATTCCACCTCATTAGGAAGCGAAGTAAAATGTCACTTAGAAATAAGTTGACACTATACAAAGCTTGTATACGCCCGATACTTACCTACGCGTCCGTAGTGTTCGCCCACGTCCCTAAGTGCCGGTTGCACAAACTACAGGTAGTCCAAAATAAATTCATACGTCGTGCTCTGGGTGCCCCGTGGTACACACGCAGCATAGACTTGCATTACGATCTAGACCTTCAGTCGATCGAATCCTATATTAAAGATCTAGCCTCCCGCTACTTCTCTAACGCACTGACCCACCCCAATACTCTCATACAAAAAATGGTAGATTACACTTCGATCATATATTTCTGTAGATACACAATTCCATAGAAAATCAAACAAAATATCGACCCCGCGTCTATACATAGAAGCATAGATGTATATTATAGTACCAATTTTGAAAAAAGTTCTAAAGTGTCATATAATTTAAGCCAATTTAAATCTTAAGTAACGTAATGAAGTATGAAAATAAATCCTTGTTAAGGTCGTTACATATTATCTTCTGGTTTCGATGATATAATGATGCCGTGAAATCAGAAATGAACAATACATATTTGAAAACAAATATATTGGATAATAAGCCCTTAGTCTGTTGCAATTAAGCACAAATTCATTTCATATAATAATGCTCCTACGTTCCATTTGACTCCGAATATTGTGCTCGCGTCTTATCGCATCCTACTTGAACATAGACAGCAGTGGAGATGCTTAGTTTTTTTTTTACACTTATCTTAACAGTACGGAAACTTTTTAAATTTTAAACATAAACCAAGAAGTATGTAGAATTAGGTGCTAAGGAAAGTACAGACTTTATTAAGACAGGGTTTCTTAACCTTTATTTTGCCGAGCCTTACAAACAAAGAAAGTGGAAAACTAAAAAAAAAAGAAAGAAAATCACAAAAAATGGTATAGGCGACTCCATCATTCCACTGACCTTTTTCTGAAACATTAGCTCCGTGCTTTTTTTTCCTATGAGTGAGCCACTCGAGACAGAAAGAGATAGATGCGTTACGCATGGTACGCAAGCGTTTTAAATTGATATTTTAGTAATACATAATATGAATAAAAGTGTTCTACTCATAAAAAATGCGCTAATAAATTAAGATAAAGATATACTTATTGGAAGTATGACATTTCATCCTTCTTTTGCACTTTACGTGTGTCATTTTTACAAGTATAAACTACGCATTTCGGCATCGCTGACGTTATCAATCGCGCGCGGCCACCGAATGAATGAGAGCGAAACAAGGCACATTTACTGTTTGTGCCTTGTTTCGCCGGTGCCACTTTTTAGACGGTAACTGTGTATCTACAGAAATATATGATCGAAGAGATTACACGCCTATAGATAGCGTCTCGGCTAAAGCCCGCCGCCCCAAAAACATTCTATCCGACCCGCCCGACCCCATCATACGCGCAAACCAATCCCTCCCACCGGCCATCAACCGCGTCGCCCCACACGCCACACACCCACGTCTCTCGCTCACTCACCGCGCTCGTCGTCGAGCGCGAAGACCCGGGCCACACATCCGTCAAACATATGCCCGGTACCGTCACGTACCGGGTAGATTCTCACCCTCCACTACACGGCGAACTTGAGCGTTCGAGCCATTAGACGGCGCGCTCAAGCTGCATCGACTCCCTTTGTTTCGACCATAACGACACCAGAACGGTCGCCGGTGTCGTTAGTAGGCTTAGGTGTCGAACCTTCCGTTCGTGCGCCTTCCACAAACACACTCATTGCAAAGCTGAACATAGCCATTAGAGGCTTCAGCATAGGTCCGTCCAAAAAATAATAATAATAATAATTGGTTCGCCATCTTAGGTACGCCACCATGTTGGCCCCGCATGGGCCTAGAGAAGTTTAGTGGGTAGACCGGTCCTGTCAGACCGGAGAGCCCCACACACGGCCGCGGTGTCACGGTGCATAATGTATTTCCCCTCTAAAAAAAAAAAGGTACGCCACCATGTTGGATTTAGAATGATGTTACTTAGTTAATCATGCATTGTCACCCAAACTAAACATGTACATATACAAAATATTAGCTCAATCGGTTAAGGGCCTAAAAATTAAGATTCCACTCGAACATACAAACATAAATACATTGCAAGTTAAGTAAAAGCTTGTAAAAATCAATATTATTAGCCAGGAATCGAACCATTAATAATTAACATTCTTAAAATTATCGATTGTTTTATTCAATGAGTATTTTACGAAATAAAGCTACGTATATAAGCGTCGTAGTAAAATTTTATTAAAATAAAAGGGGCAATTTTTTTAAAAGAAGAAACTATGTTTTCTAATTTTTATTTATATACAATTATAACAATGTTTTAGAGTAAATAGGTTTTTGGTCGGATGAAGAGTATTGTTGTTGTATGTGTTGTGATCAAAATTCATTCAAATACATCTTAGTTGTGATGTATTTGAATGAATTTTGATTATATATGTACGACATCGCGTACACATATAATCAAATTTAATGCAAATGAGAATACAATAATTATAATAGTAACTAACTACAAGTAAAATTTACAAAAGAGACTAAATAAAATATACGTAACCCCCAAGCAAATTTAGCTAACTGCTAATTACGATACAAAAACAAGAATAATACACAAATTTTCAAGCCCGTTCTGAACAGATTACTTACTAATTATTTAGTGTCGATTTTAATCCATTTTAGGATAAGCATTTTCTTTGCAACTTCATAGTAATTCATATAAATTATCATTATTAAATAACAGTTACTGTGTATTATATCAATCACTGTCACTTACAGGAACATAAAAACGTTAATAATCGCTTTGCGAACGTATAGAGAGCCTGTCACAGTGTTCGTTTAATGACTCGTGATGTAAATTACTCCCAACTACGAAGTCTAAATATCGATTAGTTCCACAAGTGCGTAAGTGTTGAAGCTTTGAACGTTATTTAAACATTTAAAGTTAAAATAACCAAATTGTATAACGCGTCTTGTTTTTAAAAATGTTTTTGATACTTATCTTCTATCTTTCTACTTGGAAAAAAATAATTAAGATGAGTTTCGCCGAATATACTTACAAGAGTACGCATTTTAATCACAATATTTGTTTTGTCCGCAACTATAATAACAGGGTAGATGATAATTATTCTATAGTTTATGCTTTGTGCTGTAACTTCTTGATGGAACTCCATATTATGATCTTAATAAACCACTACTTTTCACTAGTTCCACTACTATATAATATTTTATATTTATTGTAACCGGTTTCGGAACATCATTGTCAGACAATTAAAATTGAAAAGTAGTGTTTTATTTATTAAGATCATAATTATTCTTATTCTGCATATATTAAGGATACGATATTAGTTGGGAAATATTGTGAAAATAAAAAAGTGCCTGCGATTATTCCTTGTGAAGACAGCAACATATTTGCTGCGTTGCGTTGTCACCAATCGTTCAAATACGTTACTAAATACATTGCAATCGTGACGTCATAGATAGGTAAAGTCATCTGAATTGTATGAGCGTATAAACAAAACTGTTAATAAATTAAATTTTTTGTACTTTAAAATTGTTACATTTGTTGTGAGATCGCTTATAATGTGTTTGTCTTACTCGAAATAAGTTAAACCAAAATTTCTATTTTGACATAAATTTATGAAATTAATATTACTTAAATTAGGTAACTATATAATCCCGCAAACCAACGGATGGGGGGAACTAACTGCAAACCCCCTCCGGTTTGCGGACGCTTGATCCCGATAAAGACGG
The DNA here is from genome assembly GCA_036419045.1 of Scirpophaga incertulas. Lineage (NCBI taxonomy): Eukaryota > Metazoa > Arthropoda > Insecta > Lepidoptera > Crambidae > Scirpophaga > Scirpophaga incertulas. The sequence continues at coordinate 13,106,332 of CM071644.1, read as the reverse complement.
CACAATCTAGTGGCATGGAAACATAAGCTCCTGGGTTCCATAGGTAGTTGGCCGGCTACCGCGCACGCCGATCAGTGCCTCGCTACCTGGGGGATTGTCCAACGATCCCCCGCCTTGGCGGTAGCTCGACCACTACCTATAGGTCGAGCTGGCCCGTGGGTGCTGTGGCGGTAGAATCACGAAAGCGCACCCCGCCACATGCGCCCCGATATGGGCCCAGAGAACACCGGGGGGTTTTAGTGGGTAGGCCGGTCGTGCAGACCGGAGAGCCCCATACAAGGCCGGGCCAGCCAGCGCGGTGTCACGGTGCATATGGAGCATTTACCCTCAAAAAAAGAAGGTAACTATATAATATAACATCCATATTGAGTTTTAGGAAACTAGCATATCCCTATTATAAAATATATCCCTATTATCCACGATAATGTGTATACGACATTTGCTCTAACGGGCACAAGTCTAGCCTAATATTGTTAGGGCGATTAGACTTTAGTCAACCACGCTGATTAATGCGGATTCGTTGACTACATTCATATATATATCTTGAAATTTTTTCACAGGTGTATTCAAGTTACCTGACGATGTTTTCTTTCACCGTAGAAGCATCAGATAAATGTACATACAATATTCGAAAAACGAAAAACATATTGGTATATGGCAGGATCAAGCTAGGGCCCCCAAATCATCCGATTCGTAGACCAGTGCCAAGACCACAGTGCCACAGATGTTCCGACTAACTGCCTACCGGTCGATAAAACAGACAACTCTTGTGGAATACGGAACTGCCCTACGTACAAGACATCAAGGCTCATGCTGGTGAGGAAGTGCGACAACTATTGGTAAGGTCTTCTTAATCGTTACAGATAGAATTGATCTACAATTCCCAAGTCAGGGAAGCTTGTATGTATGTTCATGTAAATTGAAGTTAATAATGTTTGAATGCCAACATAGAGATGGTAACTTAGAGATATCAACATAGCTACAGGGAGTATTGAATAGCTAGCTGTCTTTGAACAATTACTTACAATTTTATTTATGATACTATTTAGCTCGTATATCGAATTAAATACATATCATATTATATGAACTTAAGGAAAGTGTTAACGAACGTTTTTGAATTTGTTGTTTTATTTTTTTCGAATTTCATTCAGTTTTTCATAGTAAATGCATTGTCCCCATTGAGGGGTGTGAGCCTACCATAACTAAATTAGGGTGATTATAGGCCCATTGCGAATTGATTAATTACAAGCACACACATTTAAATTTCTTTGCAGGTGTATGCATGATGAGACCATAGCGTCACCAATGTTCATATTTCGAATATAATTGAATACTTATTTTAATAAGCTAAAAATAACCCTTACACTGTGTCCGTTACTAAAGCTGTGACGTTGACGAAGGTTCAGCCAATTATTACATTTGACACTGAAATTAACACGTCACTCCGTGCCTGACTGACTCTAATTACGCTTAATTGTTGGTATGAACGGGCCGCACTGTCACTTGTTGATTTAATATGCATTGTTCCACTAATTAACAATATGAACAGCGTGTAGATATTAGTTTTGTTTCTCGAATCATATTGATTAATCTGGATCTTTTAGCACTCGCAAAAGTAAGGTTTGCAGAATTTAAAAAATATATTTTTTTTGTTTGCTCTAGCACAATTAGAAAAATTTTGTACTTTTTAATCGTTTCAAACTTTAATATACCTACTATTTAGTCTGCCATTAGAAAACTGCGGACCGAAACATTTGAAAGCTTCCAAAGCTCTAAGCATACGCTATCACGTTTTAGTAATAAATAAAGTGATTTAAGAGGTTTGTAATTGGCCGAGCCGATAGTGGGTGAGACAATTTCAGTAGCATTTAAAAGATGCCATTGCGTGAGTTATTATTGTAAAGTTTAATAATGAGCCCATTTGGTGAAATACATTGATAACTATAAGGGCACCTCCACACAAATGCAAGCAGAGATCAAGGGAAATAAGTAACATGCATTTTAAAGTGGGCAACAATATAGGCCCCCTTCAAGGATCTCCAAACTGATCGATCCTATGCTACAAGCATCTAACGCCTTCCTGCTACTGCTGCTACGGCTGCTTCCTGCACGGAATGGCCAAGAAACTTTTAAGGTATATTTTATGTCTCTTTCGTTTACTACTATACATATTTTAATATAATAAAGTCGTAAGTAAGCTCACATACACGTTATATGTCATAAACATACAATGTTATAATTAAGTTATATTATTACAAGACAAAGTTCAACGAGTTCTATCTCTAGTTCGATATCAAGAAATCTCTCTTGAGAGATCTCCGCCTTTGGACCAATTAAATTTGTACCTCCTAATATTTTTATTATATATATATATATATATATATATATATATATATATATCATATATATAATGTTATTTTTAGTTATTTAGAATCAAGAAAGGTTTACACTCATAAATGTAATATTATGTAGTAGAGAAAACTACATTGTACCCCTGCAACCATCTTATAATTTAATATTCCTTATATATTTTTCTTATATACAAATTACGGCGCGAAATGAGTTGCGTGCAAATCTCTACACTATTTATTATTATTTCTAATGACCAACAGTGTTAATAAGCTTACAGAGAAGTTTTTACTACATTGATTTCTTTAATCACTAGTTTACATAGAATTAGTAATAAAGTTTGATTATTTAATCGAAATAGGACAACAATTATCAATTATGCTAAGATATGAATTCACTATTTGAAGTAAGTTTTGATTATGTATCCACTAAACGCTTTTTGTTAATAATTGCTAGTGATTGACAAAATGAAGGACCCAAATATGCGTATTGTATCGATATTACAATATTAATTGGTTACATTTTGTCGTGATGAATCACTGTCAGTAGGTATAAGTTATAGTGTGGTGTACAGCTGTCTATACATACAAATGCAAGGATCCATTTATTAATCAATTAAAAAAGTTGAATAAATGAAAAAAAAATATGCTGTTATACATGTATTTTTTCTTTATTTGTTCATAAAATATAATTTAGTTGCATACTTAGGCACACGACTACCCTAACTTAATAACGGTGATTAGATCTTAGTTAACCACGATGGCCCAGTGTGGATTGACAGACTTCACACACAGCATTGAGTTTCTTTGTGGGTTGCGTCACAAGGTTTTTATATACTCAAGGATTGTCGAATAAATGTTCATATGACATTTGAAAATGAAAAACTATATCAGTATAGTACCAACGCATTCAGTGAAATTTTTATCACATTATACGTATACGCCACGTATATGTCAATGTATTTAGAAAAGAATCCCTTAATAATACAGCTATGATAACGTCTTTTATGATGACATTAAGTATAAATGCATTTAATATTAATTTTTTTGTAAGCATATCTTAACTTCCAAAGAACTTCTATGTAAAAAAATACTTTTATCATGTTGTTATTTTTATATGAATAAGCTAGATTTGCTATTAACCGCAAATTTTCAAATTTTAGCAATATCGTAGATTATGAAATGCTTACCTATAGTGTAAGTTTTAAACTTACGTGTTTACTCTAGATTTGTGGAAATTCAAATACGGAAGCTCAGACTTCGGTAGAGTATGCCAAAGCATCGCAGATCGCAGTATGCAAATAATCAATATAGATTCAAAGTACTTAGTCATGTCAATATTTACCGCTGATGTTTGAATTTTACTTGTCTGGCTGTCGAATAGTAAAAAGTGGCGAATCAAGTTGTGCATTCGATAAAATACCGAGAGGTCAGTAAATTGGTGGTCAGGATTTGTAACCGTCTTTAACCAATCTCCTGGTATGCCTATCAATTACTTCGAGAGTTTCTAGTTAGTATTTATCAGAATGGTTACAAAGGTGAAAAAAGAACTATTGAGTATGGACATGCAATCAAAATTAAATATGAATCAAAATCACTATACTAATCACATGAAAATGTTTTATTTTTCTTTAAGACTTATTTTCCCAGTTGTCGATTTGCTTTAAAGGCTCCTCCGAAATGAGTCAACATTTTTCGACTATTAGTCTAATTTCATTTGATGAATGGATTAACAATTTTGTTGTGACAGCATAATCGGGCTAACGTAGATATTGAATGATGAAACTGACAACTAATGAAGTATAAATATAACTATGATTTAAATAAATTAATGCATCGTGGATTTTTTATTCTTAATATCAGATAGTCACATGTTCATGCATGCAGGTGCAACAAAACAATGCTGTTTTGGACAGCAAGATTGTTGTACTCTTCTCTGCTAAAGTGACGCTACTTAAGAAGAGCAGGACTACAAGCGTTTTTTCCGCGGTCGTCGTAAATCCTATGTGTTGAACACTTACCTACTTCGTCCTCAAAATAATGTTCGCATGGTTAGATTCCCCTTAGAAATTACTGGGGAGCTTGAGTTTATATCATATGTTTCATGTAGGGGTTCCAGAATTGCTACAAATGTAACAGGAACCAATTCTTGTAATGAATTGAAGTATATGAAGTGGAATGTTTATTTGTTTACTTATATGAATAAAAAAAGCGATAACAATAAAAGTATATATGCATAACTTAAGGTTCTGGCTTTACATCCTCACATGACCTGATATATAGTGCAGATAAGAACTGCCTAATTTTAATAATTTTTCCTTGGAAATGAAAACAATGATTGGAAAATTAATGTAAACAGATTAACATCTTTAACACGGCTTAAGCTGTGTAACTTTGCTTTAGCGTGACTGCTCGACTTTATTTCCATAATTAATTCGATTACGCGTTCGGGTCAACATGTATTATGTAGTTGACAAGGGCGCGCATGATAAGGGTTAAGTTTTTAGTCCACATATGTCATTTCTATTGTCACCCGGGTCGTGTGTTTGCGCCTTAATTATTACTGATATAATTAGGATGTTTTACTGTCTAAGTAGGCGTCGTCTTCTCGCAAGTCTGGTTTTAGTAAGGCATAAATACGAAGTACCTATTGCACAAACGACCGAAATCAGTAAATACATGGTTTCCTAGACATATTTGTCATATTTCAATAGATATTATTGTTATTAAAACTTATCTATAGTGATTACCGGGATTAAAATAGCATTAAACAAGATTTTTATCTAAAACATAAGATCTAAAAACAAGCCGTGATTAACATGGGGTAATGCTCTTCTTCCGCGGCCGTGTAAAAAGGTGATAATAGATATAAAATCGTGACATATTGTTTTAAGTAAAAAAAACCTAACAATTTACGAAAGTAAAAGCCAAGATTTCATTTTAATTTTCAATATGTCTTTACATAATTGTTAGAAGTCAAACAGCACATTTGTGTATTTTTTATGTTTAATCCTTACATTTGCGAGTAAAATTAGTTTTTCAAGTTAAGTTACAGGTTGCGAAAAGTGAGAAACTACAGTTCTAAAACATATTTAATATTCCCTATTAATAATTAAATTACTAGTTGCTAACCCAAATATATCAATTTGAATGAGGTCCTAAACTTTATATCCACTTACAATATAATTAATACCACTGAAGTAAAACAACTCAGTAAGTTATAGTGAATAAAATGTGTTTCAAATTAACAGCACAGTGTTGTCACAGGGAGCAGAATGTCTTGCTCACAAGTTATAAAAACATTTCAAAGAAATGTCTTATAACCTGTATAACAGATTACATTACACTAAAGAATTCAGTTGCGGAAACTTCTATTTGTCTGTTTCAGCCGGAAAGTATAAAACATGCCAGTGTCAACTAAATATCTTGACTTTAAGTCTCATTTCTCAAATTGACAACGTACCTACATAGTGGTTTACGAATGTCTATAGCCATTAACAAACGTCATAACTTTCCAAATATTTGGGCAAATCATATTGAATCTAGATTACCTAATACTAAAACTCTTTCCAATATTGATAAATATATTCTTCTAAATAAATAAATTTGTGGTATCAATTTTGAATAAAGTGGTAGGTAATATAGAAACGAATTATTATGAGAGGTAGTTAGATGAACGAAACAAGTCTTCGGCAGCCGCAACGGTAATGGTGGTATCAACGGCCAGGGGTGCTCCTGGCCATTTGCGCTGCAAAGTTGGATCATAATACAATTAGGTTGATAACCGTTTTGCTTGCCAACCCAGGGGTCACAAAATTCCTTATATTTAAAGTAAATGTGCTCTAACTTTCCATAACATAATTATAGTCAGTCGACTTGAAATCCGCACGTTCGCAAAGTTAGTTATAAAAGCACACCTTTTTTTTCTTTTTAGTTTACAAGAAGTAGCGACTCAAGTTGAACTGGTTATCATGAGTTAGATGCCATGCCACAGTACAACTGATCCTAATAAAACGTTTCCTTTAGCACTAACAATTTAGTTCCAATTTTCGCGAAGAGTAAATTTTATGTACTTGTTCTATTGTAATACAAGCAAATAAAAATTTCTCATCTAAATCATTCCAATAAATCACCCATACTCAGTACGACTCTTACTTCGACCCAATACATCAGAAACAGCGCTAATGAGGGATTATCTGGCAACAAGAAAATTAAAGATCAAATTGCAGGCTTAGTAGACAGACAGCGTCTTCGTCTAAGCTAATTATCAAAATTGCCGTGAAATAATATTTTTGTAGTCGTAAATAATGATTTGTCACATATCTGTAGTGTTAATTTAAATTTGAAAATTATTACAAACTATGTATACTATATATAATCAATTTTTTTTGTTTTACATATGTATGTTGAAAATATAACGTATCTAGGAACAATCAGAAATTACTCGGTAATCTGTCACTAAATTATTATTATTATTAGGGTATTGTCGAAAAATTTATTGATATCGAAGTGGGTTGACTTATAACACGTCATGTCTACCGAGTATAGAATTTTCTAAGAGTAAATAATCTGAGAAGTTAATTAATACTTATGTACTAGATTATGTAATTTTGTACCAGTTGAATACTACTGCGCTTTCATAAATATCAATGTAATCAATGAAAAATTAGTTTACTTCCTTTTCATATACTATGTATGTGCGGTCACAAAGTGACCTTGTAACAAAATCTTCCAATGTAAGTACCGAACTAAGCACAAACAAGCAGGCGACTTTTTCTTGATTCTGTTCATTTGTAACAGTAATAAATTAGTGGGCGCTCGTAAATTTTCTCCGGCTGTTTATAAAGGTCCTATGTACATATGGTGTTTACTTAATTAAAAGTCCCATATGTAACTTTTCTGCTGATTTTGTATGAATAAATAAACAGTCCCGTGGTATTGTGTTCAGTAACGCTGTTGATAGTAATTAGGTAAGCGGATTTAAGTTAATATTTATGTGTTGTCTATTTTATTATTCATTTAAAACTTTTGGTAGCTGCTTTGAAATGATGATAACATAACCAAAAATAAATTAAAGTTTTACGCCTATCTTACACGTATAATTAAAACTTTTGATTTATTGAATTATATATTTATTGATGATAATGATATGATATATTTAAAAATTATGTGGTCATAATGATGTTGATATATAAAAGGTAAAATACCCATATATATAATATGGAACTTAAAATAATGTAGCTTTTCCATTCTTTTTTTTACAAGGTACCGAATTCATCAGCAGTCAGTTATAGAAAGTAGGGCTCTCTACTACCGCAGGACTTACTTTCAAGAAAACTGAAAGTTATCTAGTATTCTTCTACCCATACTTACTGATTATATAGAGATGATAACGCCAATAGAAACAAATATTATTTTACTGTCAGAACCTAAGAATACCTGTGATATTTGTTTTTGTTACAATAAGAACTATTGTATAACAGAAAAGTAGTGAATATAAGCAATATATTCAAGACACTTATTTTAAATAAGGTGTAGAGTTGAATAGAGTCAAGTCAGACCATGTTCTGTTCAGGAGTGTAATGATGCTTGGTCTATGTTCTTGTTTTGAAAACATTTTAGATGAAAATGTTTTGGTGTGATAGATGAAAAAAAGTGTTGATATGAATTTATCGTAGACAACTGTCTTCGATTGTAGTTTTAAGTTGTTGTCTTATATTTCTCATTTTTTTAATGTAAAAAACAAGTCAATGTACAGGAAATAATGAAAATACAGGAAAGAAATCCCAATAATGTTCAGGCGTCTCAGAGCTTGAAGGTTACCAGATTTTTTCCTTTCTACTTCGAAGACGTGCAAAATCCATAAAAACTCTAATTATTGAATCATTTGACAAAAATTTTAGGACCTTCCCTGCAATTAAATATTTAATACATGTTTCGAATAGAGTATTCCAATTACCTACGAATTCCCACTATACTAAAGATTTTTAATATATCTATGCTGTTCGACATAGATGGCTTATATAGTGTTAGTAAATTTATTTGAGGATGCGAGAACATCTTACAGGTGAAAGATCCTGGTATATTTCTGTCAGTCACGCATCATGTATTTCTCTGGGAAAGAGTCACTAGCCCCTATAGCAAGAACAACAAAACGAGATATGAGAAGGCAAGACGTTCAAACCGGACGACTATAACATCAGTTCATTGTTATACTATTTGAAACGTGATTACGTTACTAATATAATTATGCTGTAAGAAAGGTTATGCTTAAGTTGATTTAGTTTCTCAAGCAGAGCATTGTTAGTTTATCGCCTCCCAATCGTCGATAGGCCTTGACACATTTTTATCGGGCAAACTAAACTTAAGACGAGAAGCGCGTCACGTACAAAATTTCAACAGACGCCAAAAGATAAAGACTCCAACTCTCAAAAGGAAACTGAACAAAGAGGCGGCCGTGAATGGCGCTAGATTCATCGGGCCCATGCAATCAACCCGCTCATCCGCTCGGAAAGAACCGTTTAAGACATTTGACGCGATGCTTTCACGATCCAATGCGATTTTTGAGTTCAATAAAATTGCTACTGCTCTTCTTATTCGCGTATGGAATGACTTTCGATACATATTGTTTGTCATTCTCTGGCTAATTTCTAGTTTATATATGTGTGGTTAGTACATCCTGAATGTATGCCGACATATTGACATAATTCAAAGTTATTTAGGTTGAGCGCAATATTAGATTGCATCATTTACGATACGTTATACAAAATTTTCATTATGAAATAGATTTCAAACAGGATCAGTTGGTTTTAAGTTAGCCATAATTTCACTTTTGTTTGTTAAATTAAAGAAAGTGTTAGTTTCCATAAGAAAAAAAGTACTTTAATCAGCGAAGTAAAAAATTAGGAAAGACAAATAAGAAACATCATTTTAATATTTTTACCCGCCTTCCCTGTGTAATAGAGGGTTATGAGCGTATGAGCTTAATAGCCACTCTGGAAACTAAATGCGTGCGATAAATTTGATGATTCATACGTCAATTCGATTTTTCTGTATCTCGCTAGTAAGTTAATGTACGCAAAACACAAATTATCGAGACAACTACTAACTTTGTTGTGAATTATACTCTCACTAAATTATTTGGGAATATAAGTCTTAATCTTTAGAGGTCATAATATTAATAACACATAAAAAAAGCAAGTCCATTATAAAATCTAGTATTTGTCACCTTTATTATATAATGTCATATTAATTTATTAATAAATCTTAATATTTAATTTATCATTAATAGTTCACGGCAAGCAGATGTTAAATAAAAAAAAATATGCAATTTTACGTTGTTAATTATTTGTTTAATTTTTAAAATAAATTACAGTTCGGTACTGTTGCCAAAACAATAATTCCTGTATTTCCAGTTTCTTCCATTAAATTAAATTCTATGAGCTTAAAAGGGTCTAATAATTTGCTCAACAAACATCTTGACTCGGATCTGCCTTGTCACCACAGACATGCCCGTAACTTAACCTTCATGAGGAACGTAATTAGTAGTTTCATCTCTACCAGTCTTCACCAAGCTTAAGTTTAATCACGACTCTAAGATAGGGTTGCTCTTATATAAATAACTATACATGTTGTATACTATTGAAGTTATAGAAAAAGACATTATGGGAATAGAACATTTTGCGAAAAGATATTCTGCAAAAATATTATTTGTAAAAAGTATATAACACGTTAACAGGGTTGCATCAAAAACATATCGTTACAACACATCAGTAATATGTTAATCAGTTACACAACGTACTTCAAACAATGTTGTTACTTGATTTTTTAATTCCACTGTAGACTATAAAAAAAATATTATAGCAACTAATAGTAACTTTTTTTCGGACGTCTTTCACAAATAACTGTAACTAAACTAAGTTGGTGCAATCCACTCTTAATGAAACTCTATTCACGACTAAACCAACGTTTATTTACATTTCACCCTGAAGTTTTGTACCCTTTTCAACGTCAGTTCTTGAGGCCCTGACATGTAGTGTTCGCGTCAATATAAGAAAGCAATAAATAAATATTTTCAATGCTGGAAACGTTGCTCAGGAAAATCTTCATCGGGGCTTATAACTAACTTGTAGTAACTTTACTTATTAAGTTTTATTCTATTTTCATATACGACACTTAATATTTAGAAATCGCATGTTACATATAAACAAATAAGTAGCATACGAAGAATACACTGTTCGATAATCCATTAAAGTTAAAAGAAATTTGAAGTTTCTTCGTAAAGTCTAAATCGGCTATGAAGCCATTCATTGTATTATTTTCTTACTACATTGTCCTGAAAATGAATGTGTTCATTATATTTAATTATGAGTTATTTCAACAACCTATACATTTTACTGGCGCCCTCGTTGAAAATATGCACATACTACTTATAACTTTATGAATTTTGTGATTAAGAAGAGATCGAAAGCCAAACGTGAACGTTCAGCTGATATGACACGAGATAAACCCTGATCCTCATTAGTATTTAGATGCATTTTGTACACTTGGATAAAACCTAGTAACATCCCTGGGAATAGGTGTACTTAGGGCCATTCGCGTTATATTTTTTTGTCAGTCAACTTTGTTACTATTTTTTTTTCAAACAATACAATTCACTTATCATCCTATTTATCAATCGATAGTGGATCGTCATCGAAATAATTTCAAAGCTTCAATCTTTTATTGACTGATTGTGATATACCCATAGGCGAAACGTTCAAAAATGTATTATCTTTTATTCCTTAAGTTGTCATAAACAAAAACCGGGGTAGTTAGGCTAAACATAATTTTGTGTCTTTTCAAAGACGTTTGTTTGCCGTAGAAAATATACCGTATATTGTATGCTTTAAATATTATTTAATTTTTATTATCATCATATTACTTAAAATTAATTTTATCAGGGCTTTTTTAAGAATTTCCAAAGCTACGATTATGGAAAATAAAATCTTTTTCGTTACCCATATACCAACGAAATTAGTAATTTGGGACCAATAAATTCTTGCCAAGTTCGTTGATTCGTTTAACTCATGAAATTGCTATAATGAAATAATATTCCTGGTTTAATACAAAGACACTAAGGGGCTTTAATTTTGATTTAACGAGTAACTTAGCAAAGCAATTATTTTGTAATATTTCATTGTGTAACTGTAGGTGCTCGAAGACTTCTGAAGGCTATGAATAATTTCCAAAAATTTTCATATATATTTAAAAAGAGGGCTTACACAGTTTTACGAGGAAGTAATTTAAAAATTACCTATTACCGAATTTTTTGAATTTGATGATGATTATAATATTTTTATTATACACATAATAGTTAAAGATTTTTTAAATTTAATATTTCCATAATAACATTTCAAGGTATACAGTCAAATTAGATTCGATTAAAGTAAATTCATTATATAGTCACTCAGAAACTTAATCTACTATATAAAAATAAGTCGGGTTTTCCTTCCTGACGCTATAACTCTCTGGAGTTAAAGTTCACGGGCTCCGTGAGGTTTATAGCAAAGAAAATTCAGGAAAAATGTCCTTATCTATAAAATAAGTAGGAACAAAAAACTGCCACTTTACAAATCTTTTTGACAGGACGAAGTCTGTCGGGTCCGCTAGTCATATCTAATATTTGATAGCTCAAATTGTATAGAAGTTTGTTTATATAGGAAACTTCATTGTATATTATTTATGGGTTACCTAATATAATCTATAAAGTATAGATAGCAACGCGTCGAGACAAAATTTACATAATTGTGTGACTAATTGTATAAAAATACATATAAAATATTCAAAGGCTGACCTAATCTCTAAGCCATTTAATAAGTCTAACATGTACACTTAATATAAAGTTTCCGTCCTAGTATCAGAAAAATTCATTAACAAACCAGCAATCAATTATCTTTAACAACATATTTGTATTGATCGTATTAATACATCATTGTGACACAATTGTCATCTGTTCTTTCTTTAAAAGTTAAAGGCCTTATCAATAATTTTGTGATACTATTAGTATGTTTAGGAAATGTGTACATAGTAATTATTATGTTGTTAAATTGTGTCTAATTGAATAGATGAAACATTTAACTTCCGTGTTATATCATTTTTATTAAAGAACAGTTTTGAGTCTATGAATATTGTTGTGAGTGTGTAGTTTGGCTATGGCTATGGAATTTGTGTCTAGGCGATCATGATGTATCTTTATCTATTATTTATCTTTTCTCTTTTACTTGTACAGTAACTATTATACGTATATGTGTCTTACATTGTGACAAACATAGTATCTCTTAAATAGACTATGACATTGATAGCAAAATATGCGTTGGCATACCGTGCACTTCTATTATTTTGATATCATTTTTAAGCAGATGGGCTATTAAAATATGACGTACAAATCGTCAAGCTATATTCATTTGCTTATTTAATAAACTAGCGCACATGCATAAAAAAGGCTTATAATTTCTTTTTAGTTCCTACACTGGTATATACTGTATATACCTATACAATATACCTTCACAACAAACTCAATCTTCTACAACGCCTACAATCATCCAAAATTCAAAGAATTCATTGGGATTCTGCTACATGGTAGCTTGTGCTTCACCCTCATGACCTATCCAATCTCGAAACATCTTATAAATAACTTGAAAAGGATATCGTGACTACTTAAGGCCTTGTAGACACGTGATAGTTTATTCATTGCATCATTCTGTAAACATCGCCTAAGAACACTGTTATTGTGAGGAGGATGGATCATGCAGAACAGTGAAGGACAAAAAAATATATTTAATTTTATAATTTATAGTGAATCTTTTATGTATACATATTTTATCTGTAATTGTGTATAGACCCCCTTTTATTCCACTCGCCTTCTATTCCATTCACACTCTTCACCAAGTGAGCCCTGTGAAAACTTTTCCCACTACCCTGGCTTCTGATAACTCATAATAATATTAGTCATACATTGCCAGATAAGCCAGTTACAAACTAAGAGTCAATGTTCGTAATTATCATGAGACAAAAAAATCTCTGTAGCCTTTTTGGTATATTACCTAAAAAAACACGCACCAACAAAATAATAAATGAGATTTGAAACAACCAACAGGTTGCTATGGCAACAGGTGGAAATAGCGAGATGAAATTCGCTATGCGGTAGACTTTTTAAGCCTTTTGTCTTATCGAGCCGGAGACATATCGACACGGCAAATTATGAAACGGAAATAAGCTTTGTATGGTGTTGTTGTAGACCCATTACTTCAGCTTTTGTTGCGTCTATAAAATCAGCTCCTATATAATTTTATTGTCTGCAACGTATAATAAGACTCCAGTGAAGGACACGAGCCTCTTTTTTAAAGTCGGGAAATACAGTCAAGCATACCTCGTGCAATGTCGGACTTTTCGCATAAGGAGAATGTGACCTATCGACAAAAACCGTACGAATTTCCTTTCTGCGCTAGAAGTGACGGGTCTATAATGAGTCAGTAGAACAAGGCTGTAGTTCAAGTTTAGTCGATAGGAAGCATAAACCCAGCCGCTACAAGCTGAGTTAGACATAATTTCCGCGGCATTTAGATTATCTTCCTTCCTCCCTGTGGAAATAAAAGAAAAACATACCTAACACGATTTATTAAATTGAATGTATTATACAGATAATAATAAATAAGTTTAAATCATAAAAATAAAGCAGCCATTTCGTCCACTTCATTTGGAATTGTTCCTTACAATATTTACTTACTTATTACGCTCGTTCTGTTTTGCCACATTTACTTGCACATTTGGATAATTTTCAAAAAATTCAAATGTAAAGTAGCCATGACCCAAGCCACCTTGCCTATTAGGTTCGATGAACTGGGCACCCAAAATATTAATAGAATGACCCGCGTGGCATTCTTACTTTATATTTATAACAATATTGAACTCACGGTAAATCTTTTCGACTTTAGTCTTCGAGTTTACATACCTGACCGAAGACTGGTCAGCTGGATTAATCTAAAAATCGTCGAAATGGACATTTACCAATCTTTAAATATTATCTCAGTACATCAACCAAGAAATCTCTTCGCAAAACTTCTGACCTACCTATACAAAAGAATATGAACAGCATTAATTTCTATGAGAATCGTATGTAGAAAATAAATATTGTACATTAACGAAGAGAGTATTAGAGAATACTGCTCTAATGTTGTTAAGTTTAATTGTGTTAAAATTAATTCAGCATAATGGGTGTCATTTGATCCCTTCCGGATCTGAATGAATACTTTTAACGTTTTACTTGGAAGAATGTTGTTTCCGCGAAAATGTATTTCTATGAATGTTGAATTCCACGAATGTTGAATTACTTGAGAATTCGAAAAATTTTCTATAAATACACTTTATAATTCATTTTAATTCTAGGAATTTGGGAATGTAACACAAACCTATTTGTCATATCAATATACTTATTAAATAGTAACCTTAAAATTAAATCCCTTCTTACTCTTAATATTAAGTCTTTCCTTAGTAGTGAAATCTCTTCATCGTATCTATCATTATTTTGTCGCTTGATATCACGAGTCTGCATAAGACACGTTCGTTTAGTGACGATCGCGTTAGTGCGCGAAGATTTACTCGTAGATCGTACGCGTAGCTAAGATATAGATAGTACATACAGGACAATTAGATGTACAGAAAGTATTGTTATTACATGTCCAAACTGTTCATAGATTAGTGTATTGTCAGAAGCAAAAAAAAATGAAGGCATTTTTTGATTTGAGTTTATAAAATTACATTAGTGACATATGGTTACAAATTCTTCGACTAATATTTGTGTGACAAAACCTCGAATAGAATAAAGTGATGTTATACAGAGCGTCCCACGGCCATGCCACATGGAAAATATTAGATAGAACATTTTACTAAAAGAAGACATTATTTTAATTTCAAAAACAATTTTAACTGCATTCGTAGATTTTTGAATAATTACACGTTTGACGGTTCAAAGTTCACTATGTTATTTAGCAAAAAATAAACCTTATGATGAAGCCATTCGATCGGTATGATAAAGCTAACAGGGACTTTTTTTTTTGTGTAGCGGGTTCGACTCCCGGTTCAAAAGTATTCAGATATTTATTGTGAATTTTAACAATAAATTGATAAACCTTCATGATAAAGTCGTTAACGACTATTATTAATAAATAATTTTGATTTTGTTGTAGCACGCACACTTGCTTATTTTTTTCCCTACGGTTTGGAGAGGCTAGGAATCCTCATGGATACCAACGGCTTGGATGGAGTTCCTTATTTATCTAAGTTTTGTTATTTTATTATGACTACAAAAAGACACAACAACTTCGTTTGGAGTTGAGTATTTCAATTTCCGCGTCATTGATTTATACCGGTTACTGTTAAAAATTGACAATTCACATGCGAAGCCGGGTACTCAGATTTTGTACACAAGAATATTCTGGTCGTTTGAGGCCAGATTTACCACACATATTTAGATGTTACTTAACAATCCTTATATTGCTCATGATTTCTCATGTAACGACTATTGCTGAAACTATTAATTTCACAATGACATTTTAA
Organism: Scirpophaga incertulas; assembly: GCA_036419045.1. NCBI lineage: Eukaryota > Metazoa > Arthropoda > Insecta > Lepidoptera > Crambidae > Scirpophaga > Scirpophaga incertulas. Next base: position 13,090,388 of record CM071644.1, on the reverse strand, counting down.
AATCTAAGCAAAACATGAATCTATCTCATAATACTGAGAGTAGTTTTACAAACAGGACTTAATAAATTCGAGGAAAGCTCACTGCCATGCTGTAAACAAGTTGAACATTCAAACCATAGACATATAATTACGTACATTCAAATCAAATGGAGCAATATCCCAACGAGCCTCAAGGCGCGCCGCACATCCAGCGAAATGGCACAAACGGAACCGCAGGAAATTGGGTTCATACTCGTGAAACAACTCGGAATTTCGGTTTGATTTTAAAGCCAGAAATTGTGTAAAATTATTATAATCATATATATACACAGAATGAATGACTATGAAACAAATCTGCTATTCACAATTTCAATTTTTATATTTGTAATGGAAAAGGGAATAATTATTCGAAACTTATTTTACGTCGCAAGACAAAAATATTTTTAATTTTGAATTCTGTGATTATAAGCATCAATTTTGAAAAGTATTCATCCAAACTGTAGATTTACTTATCTGATATTAAACTGTAGATTTACTTATCTGATATGATAGTTACTTATCTGATATTAAGGGTAAATAGGTATAGGAAAGCAAAATATATAGGTATATTAATCCCGAGTTACTCAATCAAATCGTCGATATTACACTACAAGAAATCTATTTTTGCTTTTTTCTTCAGTCTTCAACTACTTAATTTCTATTGAGTTATTAGACATAGTATATTCTCCATATTTTAATTGATCAACTGTTAAATGGTCCCATCATATTATTATTAATTTAAAGAAGATGTCTAATTTAAAATCTAGCGATTGCTAGCGGTTCTTACGTTTTTTTCTATATACAAAGGAATTTAAATGTTTATTATGTTGGCATTATCGAATTGGCGAATGATTCAAAAATTCAGAAAAACTTCATTATATGGCTCAGAAATCGACGATTATTTACGTAAGTTTATGAATTTCAATATTTACTTACTTCAAGATATGTGAAAAATAAATATTTGTTACACTTACACCAATTAGCCTAGCCCAAACTAAGCTCTGTAAGGCTTGTGCTGTGGGATCTAGGGTAACGGATAGACATACATATATTGTACATATATAAATAATTTTTATTGAAATATATATCAACAACCATGACTAAGGTACAAATGCTCGCATTCATCACACAAACATCTGCCCCCACTGGGATTCGAACCCGGAGATCAGAGAGAGAGACCGGCGACACCTTCAAACCGGCGTATTATCCACTCGACTATGGAGGTCATCCTATCTATTTGGATGATAATGCTTCCATTTTTGGTTATTTATACGTTAATTTCTTTATCAATTTCCTATATGTCTGACTCAATAATTACAGTTTTGCCTAAAAAGTAATGGAATCTTATATTAACACGTTGAACGCTTTATGGCCCACCGGTGAGCCTAGTGTACTGTTCCGTTGAGCTATGCCGAAATCATAAAATCGCATATTTTTGTCAACTTCAGATTTTCATCTCAAAGTTTAAAAAGCGGAAATATGTATAAAAATGAAAATTATCGATTTTTACCGTTCAGTTTTCGTGATATAACAAAAAGCTCACCGGTGGTCCCGTGGCCTCTTATAACGGAATACTGAATTTCCGTGGCGGGCGCCGCGGGGCACGCCGTCGCCCACCCGCCGCGCCCGCGCTTGCGTCGCTCAATGCAGTTGCAGCCAGCTAGTATCGCGCGTTGCGTCATCGTACATAAACGTTACACTTCTAATGCGAATATGGATGATTTCGAAAACTTTGTGTTAACTCAAGAGGATATATTTAAGACGACCCTTACAATCTCAAAAAAACTTACAAGTTTTTGTAGTAATTTGATGACCACGCCATCCGGTTATGCAAAGGGCTACACGGTCATTTCTATGTACGTTTTGTATGAAAACTTCAATCTGTGGCTTGTAGCAAGCGTGTTCGTTGGAGCCATCGCACGGCTCACAGATGACCCCCGTGGCCTGAACGGCACAGTATGAAAAGGCTCAGTGGTAGCCCTGCGGCCTGTACGTAAAATCTATATTTTTCATACGCGTTCAACGTGTTAACGTTAATGTACAGAATATGACATGTTAATCATAGCAAACATAAGTTGTTTACTTGCTCCAATTTTTACAAAGCGTCAAACTATTACATAAATCCGTAACGGACATTTATTTAGAAATCGATATCTGGTTATAACATTTACATTATTATAACCATCATATTTAAGTTATCAAAACAATGAAACAAATAATTTCTTAGATTTTGGCTGTATGGGATAGACCGCTTTACATTTCAGTAATCGATACATTGTAAAAAATCGTTTGCAAATGTTTTATTTGAGGGTAGAAATAAAAAAACATGTAGAATATGTCACAATGCCTTGCATATACCAGCACATCTATCAGCATTTTTATCTACATGATATTCAAATCTACTCCTTCAATACTAAGTTGAAAATCAATTACCAAAAGATTAAGATAGCAGTCCGTATGGTTACTATTATTGCTAGCATTTAATTCTATTTCACACTGACACGCTCTTTCTGTTATTCATCAATATACACCGTACATTACAACAATTTCATATATTATTGGGCTACAGATTTGGAGATTCGTAGTAAGTGAAGAAAAACATTTTGGAACATTTGTAAAATAATGATAGTCCATAATGAAATCTCCTCCTGAGGTAAATATACATATTTTGTCAAATACTATAAAGTTTTATTTTGTTGAATAATATGAAAATATAATGGGTCAAATTATGTAATTTTGTTCTTCTATGATGTATTTCTAAGATGAGATCTGCAACTATCTATCTATAACCCTGTTTATTAAAGAAAAAAAAACATTTTATTATTGCTTTTGATTTGCGTATTAGTTAGATTAAAACAAAAAAAAAGAAGTTGATATAAGAAGAATATAACAATAAAAATATCTTCAAATAAAAATATCTTCAAAATATGATTAACATTACATTTGTTTGGATAGAAAAGAAACTCAATGTTTGGCATTCCGAATTCTTAAACAAGGTAGGTACGTGTACGTATGTTTGTAAGAAAAAATGTACCCATACATATTTTCCTATAAATTAGTTGATAATTAATCAAAGAAACAAAGTATAGTAGGTGGTTAATTTTTTTAAAAAAATTAACCACCTACTTTGTTTCCTTTAAGAACATTTTTAGACTTTAACCAAAGCACCAATTTAACGCTTGCGATTGATTCATGTCTAGCAAGTAAAGTTTAATATATATATATAAATATACACAAATTGAGTATTTTTGTTAAAACTAATTACCAATAAATATATGTACGGTCAGCAACAGATGAAGCTTTATACTTGCCCTACGGAAACGGCCGTTATTACTTGCGATACTAGAACTGTCTCAAGTCTGACGTTGTATTTTTAATATCATCATATTGACGTACTTTTTTATTTTCCAAAAATGTATACAGCTATATTTCAAATCTTAAATCAACGTATTTTGTAGTTCTGGCAAATGAGCCGGTATTTTCTGACTACTGTGTTTTGCAAGTTCCCTGCCTAGTTCCGGCCACAAGTGCATGACCGGGTGGTTTATCGGCTGCTCGTAACACGATTGGTCAGGAAAACACGTCTTTGCTTTCCCCAAGTCTATTTCAAATACGTTCCTCGGTCAGTATGGCCTAATATCATGCCTTTTTACTTCATGTACTGCTGTTTAATTAAAAGAGTGATTGTGAAAAGTTGTTAAAACTAATCAGATATTTTTTTTACTACATGGTTATGTAAGGATTCTAAATAAAGCTTTGATATCAGTCTGCTAGTCTAAAATTGCTGATAAGGAAAATCATTTCATAAACTAATCTAAAAAATAATCAGTAAGGGTCAAAGACCATAATACAATGCAGTAGTTTAACAGATTTTTGTTACTAACCAAAAAAAAGCAAGAAGTAACAGCTCTGATAGGCGACTGTCACAAAACATACACAATATTTTTAATATGATTAATATACTTTTTCTAGAAAAGAAAAGTTCCAAATATATTTCGGAAACACAACCTTTCAATAAAAGAAAATATGAAGGTTCAATATGTGCGTCGTAATGTATGATTTGCCCTTATGTTGTTCTATTATAATAAAAATGTCAGTACAAACTTCTTAGGATTCCTGCCACTAATTAAGAGGAGAATAAATAATTGAATTAAAGGGGTAAAGAACGTGAGTCCGATTCTCACTTGGTCGGCTTTTTATATTCATGTGTATTAGAAACAAAATTCAATACATTATTATTACATTTGTAACAATACCAAATGTCATACTTTCCCATGCAATATTTAATTGAATATATATGCATAAAATACATTTACTGACGAATAACACATTAATATAAGTTTATCATGTCGTTTATATAACATTATTCATAATAATAAGAAAATATTCGCAGATTCATAGTTCAGTTCATTATATTGTAATTTTTATAACAAGGTTGAGTAGTATAGGCTTATCTAAACTTCAGGTTTATCTGAATTTGTTTTATTATTCTAATTAACATACACTATACAGTTCCACTATATAACAGCCAGAGAAGGACGTATTGTAAAAAGAAATCGTTACCTTTGTTAATAAATATAAATTGTTAGATATGAGATGTTAAAATGTATAAATGTTCATATCGTCTTTAATAATAAAAACGACAAAAAACATATGTTAAGGTATAATGAAAAAACTACTAGAACAAAAAGTTGCAAAGGAAAATTTGACGCCATGTTCCATTACTGGAGATATGTTTCACATGACTATACATTCTTTAGGATATTTTCTTTTATCACGAGGAAGTGTCATTTCTCAAGATAAATGGTGCGTGAGTACTACAGATTATTTATAGTTGTTTACATGTACGAATTTGATCATAGTAAGTGAGAAAAAAACTTTGCAGATATGATCATCTCCCGTGTTTTGTTAATTGATACAAATTACTAAACCGTATTAATAAAAATTATTTAAAAAATACAAATACATAAACTAATATATAAATCATTTTGATTCCATAACATTTTTATACAATGTTTTCTATAAACTGTTTGGTTAGCACAAATATTCTTGTTTTAGGTTTGCTGTATTGTATGCCAACTAGTATTCTGCTGTGCGGATTGTCGGTGGAACCATGAGCAAGCTGCTCATGGCTTAAAATACAATTGTGCTATATGCCGTGGAATACAATTCCTTTGTAGGCCTGAACAATTAAATCCTGAATTTATTCTCCATCTCTTTGAAGAACACTTTCCATTAAAGTGTCATAAATGTCATAAATATTTTCATAAGATGGAAGATTTGGCCAATGTAGAACAATGTACAAGTATATCAGAGCTAGTCAACAGCCAAAATGTTGACAATTCTAAACTGAGAGGTTTAGACGAAAAGTTCGATTCCATTTACGATAAAGTATCTAGTAACCGGAAATCTGATATAGTTGATTTATTTGGTAAAACTAGTAAGACAGCAGTAATTACACCAATAATTATTAAGAAAGCATTAGTGGAATATGAAACTACTGAAAGTGACGAAGAAACCGCAAAAGATGCTAGCTTACCTCTTCTCACAATATTACCAAAAACACCAAAACCAAAGTTACACAGAGTAGCTACACCACATGCTAAGAAATTTTTACAAATAGTGAGACAAAACGCTTTAGAGGAAGATGAAGAAAATGTGGATGTAGATTATAATTCACCCCCAGTAAAGAACAAAACCACACCACT